>CAMQQG010000020.1:0-10614 GCA_947034895.1 Rhytidiadelphus loreus
CGCGCACGTGCGCCGCCTTGAAGCACTGCGCCGCGCCGGCTTGGTCGAGCGCGTCGCCGATGGCGTCTGGCGCGTGCCGGCCGACTTGCCCGAGCGTGCGCGCCAGCTCGATTCCCAACGTCTCGCCGGCGGCAGCGTGGCGCTGCATACGCACCTGCCGATCGAGCGGCAGGTGCGCGTGATCGGCGCGACGTGGCTGGACCGGCAGTTGATCGGCGGTACGCCAGGCATCGCCGGCACCGGCTTCGGCGGCGAGCTGCGCGAGGCGCTGCGCCAGCGCTCCGACTTTCTCGTCGAACAAGGTCTGGCCGACCGGCAGGGCGCGCGAGTGGTGTTCGCGCGCAATCTGCTGGGCACCCTACGGCAGCGTGACCTCGGTGCAGCAGCGCGCGGCATCGCCGGTGAAACGGGGCTGCCGTACCGGCCTGCGGTCGACGGCGAGCGCGTGTCCGGCGTCTACCGCCGCAACGTGCTGCTGGCCAGTGGGCGTTTCGCGATGCTCGACGATGGCCTGGGCTTCACGCTCGTGCCGTGGAAGCCCGTGATCGATCAGCGCGTCGGACAGCAGATGAGCGCTATCGCACGCGGCGGCGGAGTCACCTGGGAATTTGGCCGTCAGCGTGGGCTGGGTATCGGCTAACGCCGCGCCGGAGTGGACTGCGGTCGGTGCAACGTAACGCCGTAAAAGCCTGCGGTGACGCTGAAACAACTCGAATCGCAGCTGCTGGCGGAAAAATTCAGGCTGCGCCGAAACGCGCAGGAGAGCACCCGTCCACGATTCATTTCGCCACGGTCAGCAATTAGATGCTGACCGACTCAATGTGCGCTCCATGGGTCTTTGACCGGCACTGAACCGACACGCAAGCTGCCGCCTTCACGACACGTCTTTGCCACGTGCGTGTAGTCGGAAGGCGAAGTCGGATGCAAGGGACGAGTGTGTTGTTCGGTCAGGTGTTCGCGGTGCTGGCGATGGTGGTCGTCGGTACCTGGAGCGCCACGCAGTGGACCGCTGCACAACTGGGATATCAGCTGCGCCTGGGCGCGCCGTGGTTCGACCTCCTGGGCACGCCGGTCTAT
This sequence comes from Rhytidiadelphus loreus, assembly GCA_947034895.1. NCBI lineage: Eukaryota > Viridiplantae > Streptophyta > Bryopsida > Hypnales > Hylocomiaceae > Rhytidiadelphus > Rhytidiadelphus loreus. Next base: position 1,078 of record CAMQQG010000020.1, read on the forward strand.
CACCCGTGGCGGCTGTTCGAGTGGTGGTATTGGTTCGACGCTTATGCGCCCGACATCTTCATGCGCGGCGGCGCCATCGCCGCCGGCAGCGGGCTCGCCGCCGCCGTCGTCGCCATCACCATGTCGGTGTGGCGCGCGCGGCAGTCGAAGCTCGTGACGACCTACGGTTCAGCCCGCTGGGCCGAGCCCGACGACATCCGCAAGGCCGGCCTGCTCGAACCCACCGGCGTCTTCCTCGGCTGCAAAGACGACCACTATCTGCGCCACGCTGGCCCCGAGCACGTGATGGCCTTTGCGCCCACGCGTTCGGGCAAGGGTGTGGGCCTCGTCGTGCCGACGCTGCTTTCCTGGCCGGGCTCGGCCGTGATCCACGACATCAAGGGCGAGAACTGGACGCTCACCGCAGGTTGGCGCTCGCGCTTCTCGCACTGCCTGCTGTTCAACCCGACGGATGCCCGAAGCGCGGCCTACAACCCGTTGCTTGAAGTGCGGCGCGGCGCGCACGAGGTCCGCGACGTCCAGAACATTGCCGACATCCTCGTCGATCCCGAGGGTGCGCTGGAGCGGCGCAACCACTGGGAGAAGACCTCGCACGCGCTGCTGGTCGGCGCCATCCTGCACGTGCTGTACGCGGTCGAGGACAAGACGCTGCGCGGTGTCGCCAACTTCCTGTCCGATCCCGCATGCCCGTTCGAGGTGACGCTGCACCGGATGATGACGACGAAGCATCTGGGCGACTTGCCGCATCCCGTCGTCGCTTCGGCGGCGCGCGAAGTCCTCAACAAGAGCGACAACGAGCGCTCCGGCGTGCTGTCGACGGCCATGAGCTTCCTCGGTCTTTACCGCGATCCCACGGTGGCCGAAGTGACTTCGCGCTGCGACTGGCGCATCGCCGACCTGATCTCGGCCGAGCACCCGGTGTCGCTGTACCTCGTGGTGCCGCCCTCGGACATCAGCCGCACCAAGCCACTGATCCGACTGATCCTGAACCAGATCGGCCGGCGCTTGACCGAATCGCTCGATGGGTCCGACGGCATCGCGCGCCAGCACAAGCTGCTGCTGATGCTCGACGAATTCCCAGCGCTCGGGCGGCTGGACTTCTTCGAGTCGGCGCTGGCCTTCATGGCGGGCTACGGCCTGCGCGCCTTCCTGATCGCGCAGTCGCTCAATCAGATCGACAAGGCCTACGGCCAGAACCATTCGATCCTTGACAACTGCCACGTGCGCATCGCGTTCGCCACCAACGACGAGCGCACTGCCAAGCGGATTTCCGACGCGCTCGGCACGGCCACCGAGTTGCGGTCGCAACGCAACTACGCAGGCCATCGTCTCGCGCCGTGGCTTGGGCACCTCATGGTCTCGCGCCAGGAAAGCGCGCGTCCGCTGCTGACGCCGGGCGAAGTCATGCAGCTTCCGCCCGACGAAGCGGTCGTCATGGTGTCCGGTCATGCGCCGGTCAAGGCGCAGAAAATTCGTTACTACCTTGACCGCAACTTCACCGCCCGCGTGAAGCCCGCGCCGAGGCCGGCCGAAGTTGGCCGCTACACCGATGTGCCGGCGCCGCGCGCCGACGACTGGAGCGGCCTGGCACCCCTGGCCGCGCCCATCCTCGACATGGCGCTCGCCGGACAGGCCAGCGCCGTCGATGACGGTGGCCACCAGCATCAATCCGAGCTTGGCGAAGTGACGTACTCGCCTCAGCCCGAGCCCGTCGCCGACGACCTCGCCCTGCTCGATGACGGCGACCTGCCGCTTTCCCTGCCCACGCAATTCGACCCGCGCCTGCAACGTGCCGCTCGACTGGCCGCCCTCGACCCCGACGACGGAATCGCCCTATGAGCCTTTCACCGCGTCACCGCCTCAACATCTTCATCGAACGCGATCACGCGCGCCGGCTCGACGAGCTGGCCGCGATGAAAGGGCTGTCCAAATCCTCCATCATCGCCGCGGCGCTGTCTTCGTTCCTCTCTCCCGACGGCGGCGACCAGCGCGAGGCCGCCATCGCCAAGCGGCTGGATCGCCTCTCGCGCCAGTACGACAAGCTTGAACGCGACCAGAACATCCTGATCGAGACGGTGGCGCTGTACGTGCGCTACTTCCTCACCGTCAGCACGCCCGTGCCCGAGGCGCATCAGGAGGCGGCACGCGCGCAAGGGCGCATGCGCTTCGAGCAATTCATTGAACAGCTCGGCCGCCACCTGCTGCGCGGGCGCAGTTTGGTCAAGGACGTGTACGAGGAAATCCAGCCCGACGGCGGTCAGTTCTTCGGACTCGATGACCCCGTGGCAGGCGCCAACGGAGAGGACCGGCCGGCGACTTCGGCCGGCAGCAAACCGGACACCGCCTCATGACCGGGCCAGCGCGTGACCCGGCGGCGCCGGCCTCGCTGGCGCTGGACCGGCGCATCCGCATGCTGCGCACGGCAATGGGGCCCGAGATTGCTCAGGCGCTGGCCGACCCCGACGTGGTGGAAGTGCTGTTGAACCCCGACGGTTCTCTGTGGGCGGACCGCCTGGGCAGCGGGCGCGCGCCGATGGGCGTCAGGCTGTCGCCGGCCGACGGCGAACGCATCATCCGGCTGGTCGCCGCTCACGTGCGGGCTGAAGTGCATGCGGGCAAGCCGCTGCTGACCGCCGAACTGCCGGAGACCGGCGAGCGCTTCGAGGGCGCGCTGCCACCCGTCACGCCCGGCCCAGTCTTCGCGCTGCGAAAACGCGCCGTCGCGCTGCTCCGCCTGGGCGACTACGAGGCCGACGGCATCCTCACCGCCGACCAGGCCGCGTTCCTTCGCGCTGCCGTCCGCGAGCGCCAGAACATCCTGATCGCCGGCGGCACCAGCACTGGCAAGACCACGCTCGCCAACGCGCTGCTCGACGAGGTGGCCGCCACCGGCGACCGAGTGATCGTGCTGGAAGACACGGTGGAGCTGCAATGCACGGCGCACGACCACGTGCCGCTGCGCACGCGGCCTGGCGTGGTCAGCATGACCGAACTCGTGCGCTCCACGCTGCGCCTCCGCCCGGATCGCATCGTCGTCGGCGAGGTGCGTGGCGCCGAGGCGCTGGACCTGCTCAAGGCCTGGGGGACGGGACACCCGGGCGGTATCGCGACCGTGCATTCGGGTTCGGCGATGGGCGCGCTCACGCGGCTCGAGCAGCTCGTGCAGGAGGTCTCGGTCAACGTGCCGCGCGCGCTGATCGCCGAGAGCGTCAACGTCATCGTCTTCATCGCCGGGCGCGGCCGCGCGCGCCGCGTCGAAGAGATAGCCCGCGTCGTCGGCTTCGACGAACGCGGCTACCGGCTCGACCACGAGCTGCCGTCAGTCCCTTGTTCGTCAATTCCAGGAGAACCGTCATGACGACTTCGCGCCTTTCCGTAAATCCGTCTATGCACACCGCGCGCACGCGGCTCGCGATGCAGATGCTCATGGTGGCCGCGCTGCTGCTGGCCTTCGCGCTACCCGCGCATGCGGCGGGCTCCAACATGCCCTGGGAAGCACCGCTGCAATCCATCCTCGAATCCATTCAGGGGCCGGTGGCGCGCATCGTCGCGGTGATCGTCATCATCGCCACGGGCTTGACGCTCGCATTCGGCGATACCAGCGGCGGCTTCCGCAAGCTGGTGCAGATCGTCTTCGGCTTGTCCATCGCGTTCGCCGCGTCGAGCTTTTTTCTGTCGTTCTTCTCTTTCACCGGCGGGGCGGTGCTGGCATGAACGCGGACGCGCCGGGTTTCGAGGTGCCGCTGCATCGGTCCCTGACCGAACCCATCCTGATGGGCGGCGCGCCGCGCACCGTGGCCATCGCCAACGGCACGCTTGCCGCCGCCGTGGGCCTCGGGCTGCAGCTTTGGATTCCCGGGCTGGTGCTGTGGCTGGTCGGGCATTCCCTGGCGGTCTGGGGCGCGCGCGGCGATCCGCAGTTCATGCAGGTCTTCGCGCGGCACCTCAAGCACCGCGTGCTGCTCGACACGTGAGGGCACGACCATGATGAACCTCGCCGAATACCGCCAGCGCCCCGCCCTGCTCTCAGACTGGCTGCCCTGGGCCGGACTCGTCGCACCGGGCGTCGTGTTGAACAAGGACGGCTCGTTCCAGCGCACGGCGCGGTTCCGCGGGCCGGACCTGGACAGCGCCACCGCCGGCGAGCTGGTCGCCACCACCGCGCGCTTGAACAACGCGCTGCGCCGCCTCGGTTCGGGCTGGGCGCTGTTCGTCGAAGCTGAACGGCGCGAGGCAGCCGACTACCCGCGCTCGGCTTTTCCCGAGCCGCTGTCCTGGTTGGTCGACGAGGAACGCCGCGCCGCGTTCGAGGAAGCCGGCTCGCACTTCGAGAGCCGCTACCACGTCACGCAGCTTTACCTGCCGCCTGAGGAATCACGCTCGCGCGCTGCTGGACTGATCTACGAGAACGCCAGCGAGTCCCGCGGCCAGCGCCGCGTCGATTGGCGAGAACGCCTGCAAAGCTTCGTCGCCGAGACCGAGCGCTTCCACGGTCTGCTGGAAGGCGTGATGCCCGAGATCGGCTGGCTGGACGACGCACAGACGCTCGCGTACCTGCACGCCGCCGTGTCCACCCGCCGGCAGCCGGTTGCGGTGCCCGAGGTGCCCATGCACCTCGACGCGATGCTGGCCGACGAACCGCTGGCCGGCGGTCTGGCACCAATGCTGGGCCGCCAGCATCTGCGCGTGCTGACCGTGCGCGGCTTCCCCACGTCGACCTGGCCGGGCCTGCTCGACGAGTTGAACCGCCTGGGCTTCGCTTACCGCTGGAGCACCCGCTTCCTGTTCCTCGACAAGGCCGAGGCCGAGCGCGAGCTGGGCCGCCTGCGCCGCCAGTGGTTTGCCAAGCGAAAGAACATCGTCGCGCTGTTGCGCGAGACCATCTTCCAGCAGGAGTCGCCGCTGGTCGATTCCGATGCTGCCAACAAGTCGGCCGATGCCGACGCGGCGCTGCAGGAGCTGGGCAGCGACGAGGTGGCCTACGGCCACGTCACGTCCACCATCGCCGTGCTCGATAACGACGCGGCCACCTCCGACGACAAGCTGCGCGCCGCCGAGCGCGTCATACAGGGCTGCGGCTTCGTGACCATTCCCGAAACGCTGAACGCGGTCGAAGCCTGGCTGTCCTCGCTGCCCGGTCATGCGTATGCGAACGTGCGCCAGCCCATCGTCTCGACGCTGAACCTCGCCCATCTGATGCCGGTGTCGGCCGTTTGGGCCGGTCAAGAGCGCAACGCGCATCTGGACGGCCCACCGCTGATCGTCACGCGCACCGATGGCGCCACGCCGTTCCGGCTCGTCACGCACATCGGCGACGTCGGCAACACACTGGTGGTCGGTCCCATCGGCATGGGCAAGTCCGTGCTGCTGGCAACGATGGCGTTGCAGTTTCGCCGCTATGCCGGCTCGCGCATCTTCGCGTTCGACATGGGGCGCTCGATCCGCGCCACCATCCTGGGCCTGGGTGGCGAGCACTACGACCTGTGCAGCGATGGCGAGATCGCCTTCCAGCCGCTCGCGCGCATCGACCGCGAGGGCTACCGCACCTGGGCCGCCGAATGGATCGAGGGTCGGCTGCTGCACGAGGGCATCGCCGTCGGCCCGGGCGAGAAGGAGTCAGTCTGGTCAGCGCTCGGCAGCCTTGCCAGCGCCCCGGTGGACCAACGCACGCTCACCGGCCTGTCGGTACTGCTGCAGTCCAACGCGCTGCGCCAGGCGCTCGCGCCCTACGTGCTGGGCGGTGCACACGGAAAGCTGCTGGACGCCGATTACGACCGCCTGGGCAGCGCCGACGTGCAGGGCTTCGAGATGGAAGAGCTGATGCACAGCAAGGCTGCGGTGATGGCCGTGCTGCGCTACCTGTTCGCGCGCTTCGAGGAACGACTGGACGGTGCACCGACGCTGCTGATCCTCGACGAAGCGTGGTTGTTCCTCGACGACCCGGTGTTCGCCGCGCGCATCCGCCAGTGGCTCAAGACCCTGCGAAAGAAGAACGTGAGCGTCGTCTTTGCCACGCAGTCGCTCGCCGACGTAAAAGACTCGGCCATCGCGCCGGCCATCATCGAAAGTTGCGCGAGCCGCATCTTTCTGCCAAATCCGCAGGCCACCGAGCCGCAGATTCGAGCGATTTACGAAGGCTTCGGCCTGAACGGCCGGCAAATCGAGATCGTCGCGCAGGCCCAGCCCAAACGCGACTACTACTACCAGTCGCGGCTGGGCAACCGGGTCTTCGACCTTGACCTGCGACCGGTGGCACTCGCCTTCGCCGGCGCTTCCACACCCGAGCACCAGCGCGACATCGACGCCGTGCTGGCGGCGCACGGCAGCCGCGACTTCGCCACCCACTGGCTGCGCCACAGCGGCTTGGATTGGGCCGCCAACCTGATTCCTTCGTTCCCGTCGCTTCAGGAGATTCAGCCATGAAGAAAAACTTGCTGGCCGCGCTTGTGGCCACCCTCACTGCGCTGGCACCCGACGCGTACGCGCAATGGGTGGTCATCGACCCGACCAACCTCACACAGAACATCCTCACCGCAGCGCGCACGCTCGAGCAGATCAACAACCAGATCCGCCAGCTCCAGAACGAGGCGCAGATGCTGACCAATCAGGCCCGCAACCTGACCGGCCTCGACTTCAGCGCACTGGCCGAACTACGCACTGCGCTGTCGGCCACCAACCAGCTCATTCGGCAGGGCCAGGGGCTGGCGTTCAACGTATCGCAGATGGAAGCCGACTTCCGGCGCCTCTATCCCGACGCATACAGCGCCGCTGTCTCTGGCTCGCAGATGGCCGCCGATGCACGCTCCCGCTGGCGCAGTTCGCTCGAGGCATTGCGCACCTCCACGCAGGTGCAGTCGCAGGCGGTGCAGAACTTCGCGGGCGACGAGCAAACGCTGACCGACCTCGTGAACCGCAGCCAATCGGCCGCCGGTGCCTTGCAGGCGATGCAGGCGACCAACCAGTTGCTCGCGCTGCAGTCACGCCAGTCCATCCAGGCGCAGCAGCTCCAGATCACGCAGGACCGCGCCGCCGCGCTGGAGCAGGCGCGCCAGGTCGCCGTGCAGGAACGTGCCCGCGAGGTGCGCCGCCGCTTCCAGGGCGACGGCACGCCCTACACGCCCGCCGCCGTCAACTTCTACGGCAACTGAAGGAGCCTGCCATGCGAAGCATCCTGATCCTCGGCCTGTGCGCGCTCGCGCTGGCCGCCTGCGAGAAGAAGCCCGCTGCCATCGAATCCGCCGATTCGCTGGTCGCCAAACCCGAGCGACTGAAGGCGCTGCGCGACGCCTGCAAGGGCGACCACCTCAAGGTCGGCGACGCACAGTGCAACGCCGTGGCCGAGGCAACGCGGCGGCGCTTCCTGGGCAGCGGCCAGTCGCCTTATGCAGACGACCCAGTGAAGCCGCCGGCGCCCCCGGCCGCCGAATCGGCATCCAGTTCATCGGCACCCAAGAACTGATCCGATGAACGACATCGCCGTCGTCGACCGCTTCCTCGACGTCTACTCGCGCTACATCGACTCGGGTTTCGGACTGCTCGGCGGCGAGGTCGCGTTCCTGACGGCGACGCTGGTGCTGATCGATATCACGCTTGCGGGCCTTTTCTGGGCCATGAGCAATGCCGGCGGCGGGGGCGGCGACGACGTGATCGCCAAGCTCGTCAAGAAGGTGCTCTACGTCGGCTCATTCGCCTTCATCATTGGCAACTTCAACTCGCTGGCCGGCATCGTCTTCCGCTCGTTCGCGGGGCTTGGATTGACTGCCTCGGGCTCGGCGCTGACGCAGGCGCAACTGCTGCAGCCTGGCCGGCTCGCTCAAGTCGGCATCGACGCTGGCAGGCCGATCATGACGCAGATCGGCGACCTGACCGGGTTTCCGGAGGTCTTCGCCAATCTCGACGTGATCTTCGTCCTGGGCCTCGCCTGGCTGGTGGTCATCGTGAGCTTCTTCGTGCTTGCGGTGCAGCTCTTCGTGACGCTGATCGAATTCAAGCTGACCACGCTCGCGGGCTTCGTGCTGGTGCCCTTTGCGCTGTGGAACAAGACCAGCTTCCTCGCCGAGCGCGTGCTGGGCAACGTGGTGTCCTCTGGCATCAAGGTGCTGGTGCTCGCCGTCATCGTCGGCATCGGCACGGGCCTGTTCGGCCAGTTCACCACGCCGCCGGGCACCGAGCCGAGCATCGACCATGCGCTGACCATCATGCTGGCCTCGCTCGCGCTGTTCGGGCTGGGCATTTTCGGTCCCGGGATCGCGACGGGGCTGGTTTCGGGGGCGCCGCAGCTGAGCGCCGGCGCTGCGGCCGGCACGGTAGTCGGCGGCGCGGGCCTTGCGGTCGCAGGCGGCGCCGCCATCGCAAGTGCGGGTGCTGCCGTGGCCGCCGGTGCGCGCATGGCGCCCGGTGCTGCGCGCAGCGTGATCGGTGGTGCGGCAGCTGCTGGCCGCTCGGCCAGCACGCTCGCGGGCGGCGCACGCTCGGCCTACGAGGCGGGCGCCGCAGCCTCGGACGGCAGCGGTTTGCGCGCGGCCGGTGCCGGCCTGGCCAACGTCGCGCGCAGCGGCGCCGGCGCGGTCGGTGATCGCGTCGCCTCGGGCGCGAAGGCCATGGGCAATCGCGTGGCGACCTTCGTTGCAGAGTCCGCGGCGCCGCCAGCGGCTTCGGCCGCTGCTGCAGCCACTGGTGCGCCGGCCGCGTCCGCCACGTCGCCCGCGTGGGCCCAGCGCCTCCAGCGTCATCAGCGTCTCGTGCACGGCGCGACCGCCGCTGCCCACACGCTCCGATCCGGCGACAGCGGCGGTAGCGGCGCCAGCCCCAGTCTTCGCGACGACAGCTAAAGGAGAACCCTTTCATGCCATTCAAACGACCCCAGGTGCGTTACTCGGACACACCGGCGCCCGTCACGCCCTACCAGGCCGCCGCGCAAGTCTGGGACGAGCGCATCGGCTCCGCACGCGTGCAAGCCAAGAACTGGCGACTGATGGCATTCGGTTCTCTGACGCTTGCACTGTTCATGGCCGTCGGCCTCGTGTGGCGCTCGGCGCAGTCGATCGTCACGCCCTACGTCGTCGAGGTGGACCAATCCGGCCAAGTGCGTGCAGTCGGCGAGGCCGCCACGCCGTACCGCCCGAACGACGCACAGATCGCGCACCACCTCGCGCGCTTCATCAACGACGTGCGCTCGCTGTCCATCGACCCCCATCGTCGTGCGCCGCAACTGGCTCGAAGCCTACGACTACGCGACCGACCGGGGCGCCGCCACGCTCAACGACTACGCGCGCACCAACGACCCGTTCTCGCGCATCGGCCAAAACTCGATGGCCGTGGAGGTGAGCAGCGTCGTGCGCGCCAGCGAGTCGTCGTTCCAGGTGCGCTGGATCGAGCGCAGCTACGTCAACGGCGCACCGGCCGGCACTGAGCGCTGGACCGCCGTGCTGTCCATCGTGCTGCAGCCGCCACGCACGGAAGAGCGGCTGCGCAAAAACCCACTGGGCATCTACGTCAATGGTCTGTCGTGGAGCCGTGAACTCGATGCGACCGAAG
>CAMQQG010000021.1:0-15050 GCA_947034895.1 Rhytidiadelphus loreus
AGACCTCGCCCATGGCATCCGGGAGACGATCCTCTGTGAAGGCGTCAGGCACGGCACCTGTGGTCCATACGACCTCCACCGGCACCTAAGCCTGCTGTCCGTGAGCGCTGGCAAGGCAGACTGAACTGGCCATGGACGACGCAGCACGCCTCCTGCCCAGAGGACTCAGGCTCCGTCCCTACGTCTACGCATCTCCGAACGGACTGCTCATACGGCCACGGTTCGTGACCCACTGGTGGAGACCCTTCGCCCTCCAGCCAGAGGGGGTCCGACTCCTACGAGACGGAGACGTGCTGCCCTGGTCGAACCACTGCATGGTCAATCCGAACGGGGGTTGGATGATCGGCAAAGCTGGGCCGAATCTCAACAACGCGGAGACACTCAACGTCGTCTTCCCGGAGCAGAACATTGGCGTTGCAGAGATTTTCGGCTTCATCGATGGCCTTCGTGTGGGGTCCGTCCAGACCTATTACGCATACCGAACGAACTACATCGTCACCGCCCTAGCGTTGGTGATCGCTCGGGAACCGGAACTAGCAGCGATCCTCACCCGTGACCCCGGACGAAGAAACATGCTCAAAACGCTGGAGACAGCTTTGCCCACCTCCCCCAAGATGTTCAAGGCCCCCGGACGGGTAGTAGCTACCGTTCGCTTGCACGTCACGTCTCACTTACGGGCAAGTCACTGACCTCCCAGTCATCCCACTGACATGATGATCCAGTGGCACGACGCCCCGCTGGACTCACCCCCGATGAGCAGACCCAGGCTGCCCAGTCCCTACGCGCAGTCGTGAACATGATCGAGTCCGGTGAGCTAGATGCAGACGCTGGCGTGCCGAGGCTCCTGCTGGGTGCTGCGATGGCGCTAGAGGAGAGGTGAGTTTCGTCAAGTGATAGGGCCCCACCTGTGGTCACGAATTCTGGCTCCGCCGCCGCTTGGCAACGCCATTGACCGGAGATGTGCGCCGTCGCAGACTTGAGGATGTGGTTTCAGCGGCGATCTGGAAGCGCCCGGTGGACGCCAACGGCGTGGCCCTCGATCTGGGCTCAGTCGATGTATTCATCGACGCTGACGGCATCGAATGGCGACGACGCGGCCGATGGGCAGAAAAGAAACGCCTTGTCCGGCAGCTCGCTGACCCTGACGTGCTTGTGGTTCAAGGCAGCGACTGGGAAGAGCTGACCGAACTCGCGCCGGAAGATCGTAAGGCTTATTGGGAAGAAGCCGAGCGCCGCATGCGCGAGTCCACGTTCTCCGATTTCTCGGCCAGCGAGTTCAAGAGTGCTGACCGCAGGTACCTCCTCGTCATGCACGAATCCTGCTGACCTGTCAGCTCTCATCAGCCCCGCGCTTCCTTCGGGCGGTGGCTTTGCTGGTGCGGAGTCGGTAGGACTGGGTGCCGGTTTCGAGGATGTGGGCGTTGAAGATGACGCGGTCGACGATGGCGGCGACGAGCCTGGGGTCGGGGAAGACGCTGCCCCATTCGCTGAAGGGCAGGTTGGTGGCGATGGCGATGCTGGCGCGTTCTTCGCGTTCGGTGACGATCTGGAAGAGCAGCTCGGCTCCGCGGGGGTCGATCTGGACGTGTTGGGTCGACGGCGGGACGCCGTGCAGCTTTTCGGCTGTCGGTCTTCCCGCCGCCGCCCGCCGAACCGGACGTGCACGTTCCCGCGCATCCGGCTCTCCACGTGACCGCTGGTTAGGTGACGAGTTCTGAGACGCGTCCCACGAAGGCCACGTCGTCTTGGCTGGTGTGCCGGAAGCGGACTTCCGGGGTGACCGTGTCGACGTTGAAGGGGGTTCCGATCTGCGCTCCTCGGAAGAGGTAGCGCTCGACCTTCGTCTTCGCAGGGTTGTAAAGGACGACGCCGTCTTCGCTGATCCGGTCCGCTCCGTAGTAGCGGCCGCGTGCCTGTTTCCAGGTCAGCCGAGGATGTTTTCGGCGTAGCCAGAGCATCATCCGCCACCACGCGTAGTAGCCGAGGTAGGAGAAGGTGCGTTTGGAAACGCCGTAACGGAAGTAGGCAGCCCAGCCCCGAAGGATCGGGTTGATCTTCCGCAGCACATCCGCGAGCCGCAGCGATGTGGTGCCTCGCCCGGTCGCCGCCTTGATCTTGCCCATCACCGACGCCAAGGACTCCTTAGCGGGGTAGGTGAGCACGACCTGTCTGCCGTCTCCCCAGGTTTTCCGCCGGATGCGGAACCCGAGGAAATCGAAACCGGCATCGAGGTGGGTGAGATGGGTCTTCTCCTCCGAGAGCGTCATCTTCAGCTTTTGAGCCAACAACTCGCCGACGTGTTGGCGGATCCGCTCGGCGTCTGACTTGGTGCCGTGCACGAGCAGGACGAAGTCATCGGCGTAGCGGATCAGCCGGTAGTTCGGCCGCCCGGTGCGGCGCCGATACTGCCGACGCCACCTCGGGCTCATCTCAGTGTCCCAAGTCCGGGCGAAGTCCCGGTCGAGCACCGTGAGGTAGATGTTGGCCAGCAGCGGGCTGATAATCCCGCCTTGCGGCGTGCCGGTGAGGCTCGCCGCGAAACCACCATGTTCACCGATAACACCCGAGCGGAGAAAACCTCGGATCAGGTGCAGGACCTTCCGGTCAGCGACCCGTTCGGCGACCAGACCCATCAGGATCTGATGGTCGACATTATCGAAGCACGCCCGGATGTCACCTTCGATGACCCACTCGTAGGTGCCTGGCTTGCAGGTGAAATGGTGGATCTCGGAGATGGCATCCTGGGCTCGTCTCCCTGGCCGATACCCGTAACTGGACGGGTAGAAATCGGCCTCGAAGATCGGTTCCAGGACCAGTTTCAGCGCCATCTGCGCTACCCGGTCCCGCAGCGTCGGGATCCCGAGATAGCGGACCTTGCCGCCTTTCTTCGGGATCGTCGTCGCCCGGACCGGCAACGCGGTGAAGGTGCCGTCGCGCAGGGAAGACCGAAGACCTTCCAGGAACGGCAGCACCCCGGAACGCTGAACGGCGTGGCGCGTCACCGCGTCCACCCCGGCAGTCCTGGAACCCCGGTTGCCAGCCACCCGCTCCCAAGCCACCCATAAGGTGGCCCGGTCGCAGACCAAGTTGAACACGTCATCGAACCGGCGAACCGGTTCGTTCCTAGCCCAACGATGCAACTTGCGCTGATGCTCAAGTACCCGCTCCCGGGCCCGTACGGGGTCCGGCCACGGCGCGTCGCTATTCAACGTCGACCTCCCTGTCATCGATGCCAGTGCTTGTCACGCTGCCGCCCTTCCCCATGTGACCGGCTTTCCCGGCCCCGGAGTACTACGGCGGCTCCGCCACGACCCGCGCTCAACAGCGGGCGTCACGCCTGCCCCTGACCGCCCGTCAGGACAATCCAGGAGGGCAAACACGAGTCGCTTCCCCACGTTCACTGAGGAGTTCTCTACGACGGGATCGGTGCCCAGCTTTCACCCCGGTGGTATCGCCCCGCCCGCAGATCGCAGTATTGGACGAGGCCCTCCCGCCGCCCATGAGATCGAGACGACAGAAGAGGAGGGGGCCATCGGATCAAGCTCCCTCCAGCACCACAAGCGGCCCATCCACCAGTGTCAACAGGCCGCTGACGACTCACGGGGCGTCAACGCTGGTTCAGTTACCTTGCACCTGTCCGTCTCCGCTAGCGGGCACGAGCACGTCTGGTGGTGCCGACTCGTCCCTACGTTGTCAGGGCTGCTCCCAGCCCTGTCCCTGACCCGGGACACGGCCTGCCCTCAGCGGCTAACCGATCGCTGCGACGACCAGCGGTGGATCTCTCACCACTCCTCCTTCAGCGCCTCGTGGCGCACAGCCGAGTTCGTCGAGGCAGAGGAGGTCGAGGCGGCCGTAGCGGGCGACGACCCGGGACAGGACGCGTTCGTCGGCGGCTTCGACGAGTTCGTTGACCAGTTGCGCGGTGGTGACGTAGCGGACCCGGCGGTCCTGCTCGCACGCCGCCAGACCCAGCCCGATGAGCAGATGGGATTTGCCGGTGCCGCTGTCGCCGAGCAGGACGACGGGTTCACCGGCGTCCATGTAATGCCCGGTCGCGAGGTGGCCGAGGGTGGCGGGGGTGATGGTGGGGACGGCGTCGACGTTGAACTCCGCCAGCCGCTTGAGCCGTGGGAACTTGGCTTCGTTGACGCGGCGGACGCGCCTGCGTTCGAGCCGGTCGTCGACTTCGGCGGCGAGGACTTCCGCGAGGTAGCCGAGGTGGGTCTGACGGTCGCGGCCGGCGATCTCGGCGAGCCGGGCAGCCTCGGCGCGGACGGTGGGGAGGTGGAGTTCGCGGGCGGCGACCCCGATGGAGGCCTGCGCCCCGGCGTCAACGGTGCTGAGCGTGCTGCTGGTCATGTTCCGCTCCTGGTGAGTAGCTGGTCGTAGTCGGTGAGGGTGGGCGCGGGCCGGTCGTAGCGGGTGAGTGCCCCGATCGGGACGACGGGTGCGTCGTGCCCGGTATCACGTCGTGCGTCGATGAGGACGAGCTGCGGGTCGAGGCAGTTCTTGGCCACGGCCCGGTCCATCGCCCCGACGAGCGCGTCGGCGGTGAGGGTGCGGTGGGCGAGGAGGATTTCGATCAGCGCCCGCGTTCCGGCCTTGTCGCCGTGGGCTTTGCGGCTGGCGTCCCAGTAGGCCTGGTGGCTGGGGGTGAACGCGCCCGACCGTTTCGCTTGGACGAGCGCGGTCGCGCCGGGCAGCCCGCCCGGTTTCCCTTGCAGGACTTCGAGTTAGTGGTCGAGGGCCAGGACCTCGACATGCTTACCGACAGCGCGTTCGTGGCTAGCGACGACCTTCGGCCCGTCATAGATCTCCACCGTCCTGGCGGAGAGCCGCACGGGTAGGCGGCGGCCGGCGTAGCGGGCTGGGACTGAGTAGAAGCGCTGCCGCACCGACACCCGCGCGCGGTTATCAACTCTGGCTTCGAGGAGGCGGGACGGGTCGAAGCTATCCGATGGGAGCGGCATGAGCGTCTCGGCTTCGGCGGCGGCCGAGGCGACGGTGAGCGGCCGGCCGGTGATCACCCGGGTCTCATCCGCTTGGTCGGCGGCGGCGAGCAGGGCGTTCAGTTCCGCGAGGGAGCTGACCTTCGGGACGGGGACGAGGTGCCGTCGGCGGAACCGGCCGATCTCACCCTCGACACCACCTTTCTCGTGGGCGCCTTTGATACCGGGCTGGCAGAAGAAACTGTCATAGCCGTAATGGGACCGCAGGGCGATGAACCGCTCGGACTCGTCCCGGTCTCGGCCTTTGAGGACCCGCACGACAGCGGGCTTGAGGTTGTCATAGCGGATCATGCCGGGGACCCCGCCGAAATGGGCGAACGCCAGGACGTGGCCTTCGAAGAACGCCTCCTGGGCTTGGGTGCCGAACGCGACGTGGAACGCCCGGCCCGAGTGCGACAGCCGCATCACGAACATCCAGAGCTTGATGTCCTCACCGCCGATGCTGGCGTAGAACTCCCCGAAGTCGACCTCACCCTCAGCGCCTGGCAGGTGGGTCTGCGGCACCGCGACCTCGACCTGGCTCAGGCCCAGTTCGACCCGCCGCCGGGACACGTACCGGCTCACCGTCACCTCGGAGCAGGTCGCCCCGTGTTCGGCGACCAGGCGCTGCCAGACCCGCCGGGCGGTATGGCGTTGCTTCCTCGGCGCGGTCACGTCCCCGAGAAGCCAGCCGTCGATGATCAGCGCGTAGGCGTCGATCGCGGGTCGCAGCCGCGGCGGGTAGGGCTTCCGGGGTGGTGGTGTTGCCGCTGCTAACGCTTGCCGGACCGTTCGCCGGTGAACATGATGCCGGTCAGCCAGTTCTCTGACCGATAGGTCCTCGACCCGCCGGTCGCGCCTGATGTCTTCGAAGACTTTCACCCTGGAACGCACCCTGACTGACCTCCCGCTGCCGACAACACGACAGAGAAGATCCGAACAAGGGTGGGGCCAGAATTCGTGAGGTGGATTCCAGTCAGGGTCGCAACACGACCAGTGGTTTCGACGGTAGCGGTTCGCTGTGACCTGGGACGCGTGTGCGTCCCTTGATGACGGTCGCGGCGTTGGCGTAGTTCTGGAAGAACTCGGCTGGGCGGGCCCAGTCGAGCGTCTTGCGTGGTCGGCGGTTGAGTTGGTCGGCGGCGGTGTGGACGCTGAGGTCGGTGCGCTTGGGGAAGTAGTCGCGGAGCAGCCCGTTCATGTTCTCGTTGCTGCCGCGCTCCCACGGGCTGTGGGGATGGCAGAAATAGACGCCCATACCGGTCGCCCGGCTGACCTCGAGGTGGGTGCTCATCTCTTTGCCCTGGTCCCAGGTCAATGGTCTGGCCATCCCCGGCGGGAGAGCCTGGAACATGCTGATGAGCCGGTCCCGCAGGCTCGTAGAGCTCTTGTCACCGTCAAGGTGGACCAGCATCACGAACCGGCTCGAACGCTCAACCAGGGTGCCGATCGCTGACTCGTGCCGCAGGCCGACGATGAAGTCGCCTTCCCAGTGGCCTGGTTCTTCGCGGTCGGTGACTTCTACCGGCCGGGAGTCAATCAGCGCCATGGGCTGCGGCAGACCGCCGGCGCGCCTGGTGTCACCGCGGCGATGCGCTCGACGACGCAACCGTCGTGTTCGCAGCGCTAATGGCCGATCCCGGGTCAGGGTGCACTTCGGGTCATAGACAGCCTGGTAGATGCTCTCCAAGACCAGATGGCGTGACTTCTCGCCGGGGAATTCCTCCCGCAGCTCGTGCGCGATCTGCTCGGGGCTGAGCCGCTCCACCAGCCCGGCTTGGATGAAGGCGCAGAGATCATGGTCGCGGTCGACCCGGCGGCCTCGGCGGGCCGAACGGCGGGCGGCGGCCATGCGGTGGGCAACCGACGGCCGGTAAACCGAGGTCTCAGTATCAGCGTTCCGTCGCAATTCCCGGCTGATCGTTGACGGGCTCCGGTTGAGCTCATCGCCGATCTGCCGGAGAGTCGCCCCACCACGCCGCAGGTCAGCGATCACGCCACGCTCCCGCTCGGACAGAAATCGTGGGTCGATCTCCTTTAACTCGTTCGTGACCACAGCCGGATAGTGGCGGGCCTCGCCGCTGCTGGTCGTGATTGTCCGGCCGACACGCCAGTTGAACCCGGTCTTCCGGTTGATCCCTACCTGCCGGCACGCATCACCGGGGGCGACCCCCAGCTTGAGCAACCTCATGAACTCCGCCCGCTTATCCGTCTGCGGGAACGGACCCGGAACACCAGCACCTGCCATCGCAACAGCCTCCACCATGTTCAGGTGTTGCGACCCTGACTGGAATCCACCTGACGACACGCCGCCCCCACCAGGCAGCCTGATCACCACCCCGCCGGGGCCAGAATCCGTGAAGACAACCGATCCAGGTGGGTGTCCACCTCAGGTGACCACACCCAGCCAGTGCTCACCGGGCCTCGCCCACGCGACGTTCGCCGTCAGGTGCCTCACCAGTTACGTCCTTCTGGCAGCGTCCCCAGCCCATTGCCGATCAAGTCACGGACATGGCGGGTGAGGATGTGCTGCACCGAACGCAGGAGAACTATCGACTCCTGATCGCTGCCCACCAGGAACTTCCAGTCCGCACCGCCTCCGATCAGGGAGTCTGCGAACGCCACGCTGGTGACGATTAGCAGTCTGGCCCAGTCGAGTCTGCTGAGTCCCGCGTTGGCGCGTAGAGCATCTCCCATCCGGTCTGTGACATCGACTAAATTCCGGACAGAAGTGAAGCCCATCCCTACAGCCATCTCCTCGGTACAGCGATCAACGCTCACCCAGATGGAAAGCCCCACCGAGAGGAACCTTCGCTGCTCGTCGGTGAGGTCAACAACCAGCATGTCCTCGGGATGCCTCACGAATGTTTGAGGTAAGGGTCCGCCAGTGAAACTGCCGTCACGGCTCACCCTCACGGCTTGATCCTTCCCATTCCCGGCTTCCGCCTTCTTCCTCGTCTTTCCGGTGTCGGTCGAAGATCAGGTCAAGCTCATCGTTGACCCAGAGGCACTTTGTGCGCCCGGCAGGAATCGAACCTGCGACCAAGTGCTTAGAAGGCACCTGCTCTATCCCCTGAGCTACGGGCGCTCGCGCCCATCTTCCCAAACGTCAGCGGCTCGCGTGCGCAACCGGGACACTCGCAACCATGAGCGACGGGGCGGGCATCGGCATCTTCGCAGTCTTCGTTCTCTTTATCTTCGTCATCGCCTTGGCGCCGTTCATCCTCGCCGTCTTCTCCATCGTGTCTATCCTGACCACGCCGGAGCCGGCCTTCGGCCCCTGGTGGGACAACACGCGGACCATGTGGCTGATCGGGGTGCTCGTCTCCTTTGCCATCCCCCTGGGCGGCCTGGTCACCGGCATCATGTGGATCAGCACCGGGCGTAGGGGCATCCGGCAATACGGCGTGGCCGGCCGCCCGTTCTGGGCCGGCAGCCCCAAGCCGCCGCCCTACTACCCCGGACCAGGCCCCTACCCAGGACCGGGACAAGGCCCCTACCCCGGGCAAGGGCCGGGCCCGACCGCTCCCCCGTCGTACTAGCCGGGAATGGGTGCATCGAGCCGCAGCGGCGCAGCGGTTCCGGCCACCAGCCAGACCCCGAGCAGACGCACGCCCGCGGCAGCGCAGGCTGACGGCGCGGCCCGCAGCCAGGCGAGGTCATCGTCGGTGGGCGCGCTCCCGCCCCGGCGCTTCCACACGATCAGCAGGCCGGGATTGTCGGAGAAATGCGTGGCGATCCCCGCCAGTGAGGACACCATCTTGTGGGCCTCGTCGATGCTGATCACCGCCGGAGAGTCCTGCATGACCGAGAGCGCCGGCAGTGGCTCGCGCCCATCTGCCATCAGCCAGCCCAGCAGCGTCGGGCCGACCAGCCCCGGCAAGCCGAAGCCGAGCAGCTCCCTGACGTGCTCGTCATTGGCCAGGTCGGTCTCGTTGATGTGCCGTAGCGAAGAAGTCATAGGCACGAGCGTCGACGACCGGCGGGACGCTGTCGACGACCATGAAAGAGCCTGTGGATAAGCGGAAGACCCGTCCACAGGCGAGGCTCAGGCGGCCGCCGGCTGGCGCAGCGCCCAGCCGCGGTCCCGCACATTGCGAAACAGCTCGAACCCCACCTTGGCTCTGATCCGACACAGCTGCACGTCGACGCGCCGCGACGGTGACGTGTCCTGCCAGCACAGCCAGTGCAGCTGGTCGCGGCTGAAGACCCGCCCCGGAGCCGCGACAAAGACGGCGAGCAACTCGACCTGCCGCGGTGAGAGATCGAGGATCGACCCCGAGCGTTTCACTTCATAGAGGTCGAGATCCACCTCGACGTCACCCGTGCGGAGCGCCCCGCCGAGGTCGACGGAGAGTTCGCCGGCACGCGCTCGAAAGGCTGCCGCGGCATCGGGCACCGTGTCATAGCTCGGTTCCATGCCCACCTCCCCACTGCAGCGTGCGAAAACACTGTTCAGTCATGACGGTAAGCAGCCACCGTTACCCATTCGTGACCGCTGTGTTTCCACCACGTTCCAGGCAACTCTCAAACCCGGGGCCTTCCCGGACGCCGTACTGTCATATCGTGCTTGACCGTCTGGTGTGGATCGACTGTGAAATGACCGGCCTCGACCTGGTGGGCGACGCCCTCATCGAGGTCGCCTGCCTGGTGACGGATGGCGACCTCAACATCCTCGGCGAGGGCGTCGACGTCGTCATCCACGCCTCCGACGAGGCGCTCGAGAAGATGCTGCCCTTCGTCGTGGAGATGCACCGTTCCTCGGGCCTGACCGATGAGGTCAGGGCCGCGACCACGACGATGGCCGAGGCCGAGGCGCAGGTGCTGGCCTATATCAAGGAGCACGTCCCCGAGCCCGGCAAGGCCCCGCTGTGTGGCAACTCCATCGGCACCGACCGCGGCTTCATCGCGCGCGACATGCCCGACCTCGAGGCCTACCTGCACTACCGGATCGTCGACGTCTCCTCGATCAAGGAACTCACCCGCCGCTGGTTCCCCAAGGTCTATTTCGCCCAGCCGAAGAAGGACGGCGGCCACCGCGCCCTGGCCGACATCCGCGAGTCCGTCCGCGAACTCGCCTACTACCGCCACTCGGTCTTCGTGCCCATGCCTGGCCCGGAAACCGCTGCAGCACAGGTGGTTGCGGCCGACATCGAAGCCGCCTACGCCGAGTAGCCTCGTCGTACCCGGCAGCTGCCCGCAATGGCGTGGAGCCATCGCGGGCGGGCCGCTAGACTTGCCAGGTTCATGGTGGTTGTAGCTCAGCAGGTAGAGCACCCGGTTGTGGTCCGGGATGTCGCGGGTTCAAGTCCCGTCAGCCACCCCATGCTTGACCGCGTTCGAGCCATCGACGGTTCGCCGGACCGCGAGCCGACGGCGGTGGCTGGCCAGATGCGTCGGCGCGTGCGGGGGGAACCTCCGGTCCAGTGCTCCCATCAGGGGCGCGGTGAGACGGGCGATCCGGTTGCGGACAGCCTGTGAGGACAGCGCCGCCGCGACGACCATGAAGGCGAAGCCGGCGATGGCGTCAAGCACATAGTGGTTCGCCGTGCCGAGCACAACGAACGTCGTGGTCAGCGGATAGAGCCAGACCAGGTGCCGCCACGGCGAGCCGCGGTGCGCACGGATGACCCAGAGCGCCGACCAGACTGCCCACCCCACATGCAGGCTGGGCATCGCCGCATAGATGTTGACGAAGCCGCCGGACTTGCCGGCGTGCGCGGCCCCGAAGACGTTGTGTGAGACGAGGATGTCGGTCATGCCGGGGATCGCGAGCCGCGGCGGCGTCACCGGATAGACCATGTAGACGATCAGCGCGCCGAAGGTGGCCAGCGCCAGCATGGTCCGCGCCCTGGAATAGAGCTCGGGACGGCGGACATAGAGCCAGACCAGGACCGAGATCGTCACGATGAAGTGGAACAGCGCGTAGTAATAGCCGCCGAGTGTGCCGAGCCAGGCGTGGGTCGAGAAGGCGCGGTTGATGGTGGCCTCCGCCCCCAGGTGCAGGGACTTCTCGGTCGAGATGACATAGTGCGCATGGTGCAGCGCCAGCCCGGGATGTGAGGGCGTCGAGGCCCGGCTGCCTTCATATGCCGCGTAGAGGATCGCGATGATGGCGAGTTCGAAATACCAGCGGGGGCGCACCCTCGTGGTCAGATCTCGTGCGGTCTCGCCGGCGCTCCGGCGTACCGGACGAAGGGCATGGGTTGCGGCCATCGGCGTGCCTTCCTTTCGCTGAAATTAAGGGGATGTCAAACCGTTGCGGACGGCCGTCATCGCGGAGAGTTGGGGCCGGGTGCGGTGGTGCTCAGGCCTGGCTGCGGCCGGCTTCCATCGACGCTTCGAGCTGGTCTTCGGACAACGCAGCGGGTATGACCGGGCCCGTCACGGTCGCCTGGACACGCATGCCGTCGAGGAGCAGCCGGAGGTAGCGCTGCCACAGGTCCGCGTTGACCTCGCCGGTCTGATCGACCAGCCCGCTGATCATCCAGAAGATCGCGGGAACATCGTTCGTCTCGATCTCGGGACGCATCTGCCCGCTCGCCTGGGCCGCACGGATCAGCTTCTCGACGAGCGGCGCCAGTCGTTCGCGCGCCTGCTGGTTTCCGTTGCTGCGGTTGATCGCGACCATTTCTCGCAGGCCCCGGTTCTCGGCCTGCAGCCGCACCGCGTGCCAGACGAAGATTTCAAAGGCCGACCACGCGTCTTCAGCGCGCGCCGAGGCTTCCTCGGCGACCAGGAAGACGGTTGCGATCTGTTCGACCAGCAGCGTGTCGATCAGCACCTGCTTGTTGGCGAAGTTGCGGTACGCCGTACCCACACCGACGCCGGCGTGCAGGGCGATGTCATCGATCGTGGCGCTCAGCCCGTCGCGGGCGAACACCTCGGTTGCGGCGGCCAGCAGGCGCTCGCGGTTGAGGGCGGCGTCCTTGCGGAGCGCGCCCCCCTGCCCGCACAGGTGTGGCCTGTGCGGGCAGGGACTTCACGCTGGCTAGCCTATCGATCAGAGGGACCTTCATGCTGCGAGGATCTCCTCGGCGTTGGGGTCGATCTCGGGTACGTCGCCGCGGAGGATGATCCCGCAGAGGACCGCACCGACTGCGAAGAAGGCTGCCGCCCACCAGAAGACGGTGGTGTAGCCGTGAACCGCTCCCGCGACCTGCGAGTGCACACCGTGAGCGGCGATATAGGTTGCTGCCGCGCTGGCGGCGATGGTGTTGAGCAGGGCCGTGCCGACCGAGCCGCCGACCTGCTGCATGGTCGTCACCGTTGCCGAACCGGCACCGGCATCTTCCTTGGAGAGCCCGGAGGTGGCGTTGCTGATCGAGGAGGAGAAGATCAGACCGACGCCGGCACCGAAGAGGATCGTGGCCGGGAGGACGCCTGACAGATATTGTCCGTCGACGCCGATCGTGGTCAGGATGATCATTCCGCCCATCGCGGTCAGCATGCCCGGCAGGACCATCCAGCGGGGCCCGACCCGGGGGCCGAGCAGCGTGTTGCCCAGGGTGGCGGCAGTGACCAGCGCTGCCGTCATGGGCATGAACGACAGGCCGGTCTTGACGGCGCTGTAGTGCACGGTGTTCTGCAGGTAATAGGTGAGGAACAGGAAGACCGCGAACATGCCGGCGCCGGCGATCAGCAGGGCGAGCAGTGAGCCGCCACGGTTGCGGTTGAGGATGATGCGCAGCGGGAGAACGGGGTGGGCCACCCGGGTCTGGATGAAGGCAAAGGACGCGAGCAGCACGCCACTGGCGACGAGGCAGGCGATCGTGGTGCCTGATTTCCAGCCGCCCGTCTCAGCATGTGCGAAGCCGTAGACCAGGGCGAACAGACCCGTCGAGACGGTCAGGATGCCGGGGATGTCGAGGTGGGCATTCTCCTGCTCGCGCCTGCTGTCCAGCAACAGCATGGCACCGGTGAACGCGCCGACGGCGAAGCCGAGGTTCACATACATGCACCAGCGCCAGGACAGATATTCGGTGAGTACGCCGCCGAGCAGCAGCCCGAGAGCGGCACCGCCACCCGCGATCGCACCATAGATTCCAAAGGCCTTCGCCCGCTCTTCGCGCTGCCTGAAGGTCATGGTCAGCAGCGAGAGGCCGGCCGGAGCAAGGACTGCTCCAAACACGCCCTGTACGGCGCGGGAGACGACCAGCATGTCGAAGTTGACCGCCGCACCGCCCACCGCTGAGGCGGCGGCGAAGCCGACCAGGCCGATCATGAACAGCCGCTTGCGCCCGAACATGTCGGAGAGCCGACCGCCGATAAGCAGCAGGCTGCCGAAGGCCAGCGCGTAGGCCGTCACCACCCATTGCCGGTCGGAGTTGGAGAAGCCGAGTGCGCGCTGAGCAGACGGCAGCGCGATGTTCACGACCGTCGTGTCCAGCACCACCATCAGCTGGGCGATGCCGAGAATGCCGAGGATCCACCAGCGGCGCTGGTGCTGCCGGTCGACCGGCATCGCACCGACATCCCCCGATCGAATGGCAGTGGGGTTGATAACACTTGTCATGGCTGGACCTTCCTAAGTGGAGGTGGTTGTTCCGCTTCTTTGAAGTTAGCACGAAACGGAACTAGTGTCTCCACTTAATGTTGTCCGGGTTTCTCGAGTCAGGTGCAGGTGACTCCGCTCCGCTCGTGTTCGGTGGCCAGGGTGTCCCGGCCACGCTGCTTGGCCAGGTAGAGGGCGTTGTCGGCGATCTTCAATGCCACCGACCAGGGCCTGGCTGTCCCGCCGGCAGCCACTCCCCAGCTCGTGGTCAACGCGGGAAGCCCCCGGCTCGTCAACTCGGCCGAAAACGCCAGCCTGGCCGCCTCGAAGACGGCGCGCGACTCGTCGAGGCTGGTCAGCGGCAGGATGACAAGGAACTCATCGCCCCCCAGGCGTCCCGCGATGACATTTGCCTGCTGGCCGACCAGACTCGAGTTCGGTGGCAGCTCCCGGCCGGGAAGATCTTCCGACGTACGCCGGAGAACCGCTGCGTAGGCCAGCAGCACCTCGTCGCCGACATCGTGCCCAAAGGTGTCATTGACCGTCTTGAAGTGGTCGATGTCGGACAGCATCATCACGTAGTCGACGCCGTCGGCCTCGTAGGCGGTGACCAGACCCGACAGATGCCGCCGATTGACGAGCCCGGTGAGACTGTCGTGGTCGGCCTCGAAGCGCTGGTGGGCCTCCGCCGCCGCGAGTCGCCGCACCTCGGTGCGGATGCGGCGGCTCATCGGGGCGAAGATCAGCGGTCCTTCGGCAACGATGACGAGCAGTGTGAACCCCAGGATGAGCGGACCCAACACCACTGAGATGACTGCACGATGGCTCGCATTGTGGCGGTAGACCGCCACCGTGCGGTCGAATGCTGCGGCAAGCGGCCCACCCAGCTCAGACCGCATCGTCTCGATGGCCTCGCTGATCGACGTGGCATCAGAGGCAGGAGCAGCCACCACGCGGCCGGCCAGGATGAACGTCTGAAGATGCGCGGAGAGACCGTCGGGGCCCAGGTAGGCCGCCCGCTGACCGGGCGTTGCACTCGGCAGATGCTGACTGCTGTCACCGTAGAGCAGCTGGTGGTCGTGAGCCGCGATGCCGTTGAGCATGACCGTCAAATTGCCGGCCGCGGCTGCGCGCTCGGCGTCGGATGCCTGAACCAGCAGGGCGTCGCCGAGGGCGGCCTGGGCCTGGGTCATCTCCTCGGAGGCAATGGCCGACTGGCTCAGAGCCGTCAGCTGTTCATGGTCGAGAACAGCCAGAGCACCATGACCAGCGAGGGTCAGGATCGCCAGCAAAGTCAGGCCCAACACATAGCGCAGAACAAAGGGACGGTGCAGGCGGTGCGCTCCACCCGGCCCGTTGTCGCCGTTGTGAGGCCGCCGGCGGCGGATCCGCATTGAGGGCATGACTACTCATCGGCTTTACCGACAGTAGGCATAAATGGCAGGACCTGGCTGAAGGGTCGGCTAGTCTTGCCATGCACACGCACGACCGGCGCCGTTAGCTCAATTGGCAGAGCAGCTGACTCTTAATCAGCGGGTTCGGGGTTCAAGTCCCTGACGGCGCACCCT
>CAMQQG010000022.1:0-41057 GCA_947034895.1 Rhytidiadelphus loreus
TAAACCATTGTGATGGGACTTATTAACGAAGACACGCTCAGCGCAAATCAAGTAACGCTGCAATTTTATTGGGTATTTTCTATCGCGACCTTTGCCTTAGCACAAGGCATCACCATTCGGGTAGGCCATAGTATTGGTCAGAATAATCGTCAATCAATCCATTACGCTACCTACTTAGGCGTGTTTTACTCATCCGCCATCATGCTATTTGCGGGTATCCTATATTGGTTTTTCGCTAAACAGTTAATTAGCATTGATTTTAAGTTAACCGCACAAAATGCCAATATTATTCATTTAAGCACACAGTTTTTAGCCATTGCTGCCTTAGTACAAATAGCAGAAGCCATACGATTTTCTTTCTTTGGTGCGCTTCGTGGATTGAAAGACACACGCTTTACGTTATTAATATCATTTTTTATCTACTGGATCATGACGCTGCCGCTGGGATATTTCCTTGCGATTGTATTGGGCATGGGCGGAAAAAGTATTTGGTGGGCTATTTTAATTGGGCAAGTCCTTGGCACCCCCTTGCTGATTTGGCGTTACCACCGTAAGGTACAAGAATATTTACTTTAAACAACAGAAATTATCGGACCGTTATGCCAGAATCTAAACGACCTAAGCCTGTACTTCTATTAATCCTGGACGGATGGGGTTATAGCGAAAAAAGTGAATACAACGCTATTGCGCTTACAAATACTCCAAATTGGGATAATTTAATTCAACACTATCCGCATACCTTATTAAATGCATCCGGACTTTCCGTGGGTTTACCTGAAGGCCAGATGGGAAATTCTGAAGTCGGACATCTGACAATGGGCGCCGGTCGTGTGCTCTATCAAGACTTAACACGAATTAATCATTCCATTACAGAAGGGAATTTTTTTAAAAACGAAGTCTTCTTATCTGCTTTGAACAAAGCGCAAAGTAGGCAAAAAGCAGTGCATATTTTAGGTTTATTATCTGATGGCGGTATTCATAGTCATGAAAATCATACTTATGCGCTATTGAAATTATGCGCCCAACAAAACATTAAAAACTGTTATCTACACGTCTTTCTGGATGGACGTGATACACCACCAAAAAGTGCAGAACGCTCAATCTTAGCGCTTGAAAAAACCTGTAAAGAGCTCGGTACCGGCAAAATCGTTAGCTTGATCGGTCGTTATTATGCGATGGATAGAGATAAACGTTGGGAGCGCACCCAAGCTGCATATGATTGTTTAACCTTAGGCAAAGCCGAATATCAAGCACATACTGCGTTAGCAGGATTACAGCAAGCGTACGATCGCGGCGAGACCGATGAATTTGTTAAACCCACGTGTATTCATGCGCCACAGGATCCTGCCATCAAAATCGAAGCCGGTGATGTTGTTATTTTTATGAACTTTCGTGCCGATAGAGCACGGCAATTGAGCCGTGCTTTGCTCAATGATAACTTTATGGAGTTTAAACGCGCGCAACACCCTCATCTAGGTGCTTTTGTTTCTCTCACACAATATGCAACGGACATTCCAAGCCAAATTGCTTTTCCACAGCAAACCATCAACAATGATTTAGGTAGCTATCTTTCCAAACAAGGATTAAGTCAACTTCGTATTGCAGAAACCGAAAAATATGCGCACGTGACTTTCTTTTTTAATGGCGGTGTTGAAACCGAAAGTCCAAATGAGGAACGCGTATTAATCCCATCAAAAAAAGTAGCTACGTATGATGCAACTCCCGAAATGAGCGCAATAGAAATTACGAATCAGTTACTTAAAGTTATTAAAGAAAATAAAACTGACGTTATCATCTGTAATTTTGCGAATCCAGATATGTTAGGTCATACGGGTAGTCTAAGCGCAACTCAAGAAGCTATTGCATGTATTGACGATTGTATTGGCAAACTAATTTCTGCAATAAAGACTCAAGGTGGGGAAGCCATTATCACGGCAGACCATGGTAACGCGGAATGTATGTTTGACGAAAAGACACAACAAGCACATACCGCACACACTACAGAACCTGTACCTTTTATCTATGTCGGCCGCCCTGCCAAAATAAATCAAGTTCAGGATGGAGGTACATTAGCCGATATCGCACCTACGCTATTAACGGTATTAGGTTTAGCTAAGCCTAAAGAAATGACGGGCGAAAGTTTAATTTTATTTGAATAAATACAAGAGAATGCAGCATGCTAAAAACATGCTGCTCGTTAAACTTTTAAATAGTTAAATTGGCAATGCTTGATGCAAAAATTTGCTATTGTAAGCAACAATTTCTTTCAAATACACCCTGCTCTTCTCTAGCGAACGTAGCAGAATAGTTCTCAAATAAAGGAATACGCTTTTCGAAAGATAAAGGCTCTAAGTGTTCCGTTTCTTTAAAAAGCCCAATGTATCCAATGAGTCCATGCTTTTTTAAATCCTCATAAAATTTTTTGATGGTTGCCTCTATCTCATCGAAAACCTCATTTGCGTAAAGATAAGATAGCTTTTCAAGCGATGCCTGTATCTCAGTTAAACAATTTCTAGCGGAATTTGTAAGCTTTCTCGAAAAGGTAAGACCCATTTTAGGAAAAGGAGTTTTTAAATTTGAAAAAAACCAAGATGAACGAAAAATCCAAGAAGGAAACTCAATGCCCATTTTTTTGGCGGTTATATAAACTAATTTGACCATATTACATTCATCAAGTTCATTGACACTACTATCTTTAAACGCACCAATACTACCAGCATCTAATTTTTTACCATTAATACTAAATTCAGCTTTTTTATAAAGTTCTAATCTAGCACGGGTAAAATGCGTATCCAACATTTTGTTTACTTTACTTTCCGAACTATCTTCATTGATATTAACTTCGTTTAATTCAGAAGCATTAGAGTTAGGTTTAGGACAAGAATAATTTTTAAATATTTTTATTATTTCCTTGACAATTTTTTCTTTTATTTTTTTTAATTTTTTCTCATCAATCCAGCCTTGAACTATGTCATCCTCTGTCTTCCCTGTCGAATCAATTACATCGTTATTCATTATTATTTTTTCATTGTTAATCTATACTCAATACTAAAGTATTCGCAAAGGGTTTGACCGTTCAAGTGGATTTGGAATACCTGGAAGTGGATCTGGAAGTGGTGGTTTTGGATGACCGGGTTGTGGATCTAAATGATTTGAATCATTAGCGGCTTCACCATTTATATTTTGACAATTGGTTACAAACATTATTTTCTCCTTTGTGAATTTATAAATAAAATTATGTGTTAATAAGTGCAAATAAATTGCACATCAATACAAAAAAATTGAAGCTATAAATTAAATAAATCAACTAATTAAGAGAAAAATATTTGCCTATTTAAACAATTAGTTTATACATAAAGCATCTATTCTCTGATGCGGGCATCATAAACTAATTTTAAATTAAAAAAAACCTTAAACTAATAAAAAAATTTATTTTATTTAAAAATAAAAAATATATTATTTTATTTCCTGATAAGACTAGTTATTGATTTATTTTCTTCGCACTTGATTGAACAATAAACGCTCTATTTTTACGCTATAAACTCGCAAATTCATTAAACTGCATTAGACTGTAAGTAGATACCGAAAAAAAATCGCGTAAAAAGTGCTCTAAAACTGCCATGCATCTCAAAAATAGAGCTTATGCAGATGTTGTTGCAAATAAGTCTGTGTGAGTAAGGAAATAGCTTGCTATGCGACTAAAAATTATACTTCCCCTTCTTCTCAGTGGTACTTTGTTAGGATTTAGCACCTCTTTTTCAACGCCTCCACCCGCAAAAACTAAACCCGCTGCAACAGCCGTACAACCCGAAGACGAACTCTCTAAGGATGTCTTACGCTTCAATAGAGAATTACAAACAATCAAAGCGGAATATGTAAAACCAATTTCTGAACATGAATTGTTACAAAGCGCTATGCAAGGCATGGCGAATGGCTTAGATCCCCATTCTAATTTTTTAGATGCCGATGATTTAAAAGATCTACAAACTTCAACCAAAGGTGAATTTAGTGGCTTGGGTATAGAAGTTGCTATGGAAGAAAGTGTATTACGTGTCGTAACCCCGATCGATGACGGCCCTGCACAAAAAGCGGGCATAAAATCCGGTGATTGGATATTACGGATTAATAATAGTCCTATTCAAGGTTTAACCTTACGTGAAGCAGTAAAAAAAATGCGCGGTGAAAAAGGAACGCCTATACACCTCACTCTTATTCGTAAGGGGTTACATAAACCCTTTACCGTTGATCTAAAACGCGAAATTATCCGCGTACAAAGCGTGAAAGGTCGGCTTTTAGAACCTAATTATGCGTATGTTCGGATTAGCAGTTTCCAAGAAAGCACACGAAAAGATTTAGATAAACTAATTGAGCAATTGCAACACAAAGAAAAGACACCTATAAAAGGCTTGATTCTTGATCTTCGAAATAATCCAGGCGGACTATTAACCTCAGCCAGCGATGTTGCAAACGCTTTTTTAGATCCGAATAAAATGGGTTATGAGCACTTAATTGTCTATACCAAAGGCCAATCAGCCGAAGCGAATATGCGCCTTCTGGCTAAGCCTAATAATCAAGTTTATAGTGAAGCAATGATTGTTTTAATTAACCAAGGTAGTGCATCCGGCGCAGAAA
Organism: Rhytidiadelphus loreus; assembly: GCA_947034895.1. Taxonomy (NCBI): domain Eukaryota; kingdom Viridiplantae; phylum Streptophyta; class Bryopsida; order Hypnales; family Hylocomiaceae; genus Rhytidiadelphus; species Rhytidiadelphus loreus. Next base: position 4,633 of record CAMQQG010000022.1, read on the forward strand.
TTGTTGCAGGCGCACTACAAGATAATAAGCGCGCTGTGATTTTAGGGACTAAAAGCTTTGGTAAAGGCTCCGTACAAACGGTTATTCCACTCGATGATAGTAGCGCACTCAAATTAACCACTGCGCTCTACTACACGCCTTCTGGCCGTTCTATTCAAGCGGCTGGAATCGTACCTGATATTAGCCTAGATGATTTAAAAGTCAGCACCGTCAATGAGGATCCAGTAGATTCGATTTACCTACATGAATCGGAATTAAAAGGGCATTTACAAAATGGCAATACATCATCGCCCAAAAACATCTTTGAAATGCCAACGACGATTGCAAGCAATGATTTAGTCACCAACGATTATCAACTGTTCGAAGCATTCAATTTACTGAAAGGAATGGTAGCACTCCAAGAAACACCCGTGAAAAGTTAATTAATTTTATGAGTTCAGATCCATCAAGATTAAAAAGGGGCAACAGCCCCTTTTTTCTTAAGCTGTATTAACCTAATTTGAGCGTAGTATTATTTTTTTGCTCTTCCGGCAAACGATTCTCATTGCCAGCTTTAGGGTCCTCAGAAACATCAATGGTATTAGGTTTAGTTCCTGGTAAAGGTACTAAATTACCGCGCCTTGACTTGCGAGATTTTACATCAACAACACGATCATTTAATTCAACAACAACTTGATCCTTAAAAAACTGAATTACCTCAGGTTTACCAAGCATGGTCGATCTAGGCGTACTAAAGTAGGCTGGGCCAGTTAAAACGGCAGCAAAATGTTCGCCATATATCGTTCTAACAGGGCTTAAGCTTCTGTTTAACAAGCAATTAAATATCGAATTAAAAAATCCTTGGATCTTTAGAAAAAAATATTCAAGTTTATTGGTATATTTTCTGACAAAAGTTTGCATCCTTAACAAGGACGCATCAAACTCCTCTAGTTTAGCTATAACGCTTGGAATAACCTGAATATCTAATGTATTTTTATTATCTTGTTCAATTATTTTTGTTAATTCAGTAGAAACTTGTTTAAAACTATTGTTCAAATCATCTATAAGCTTTTTATATTCCTCTCCGACATTAGTTTTAATTCTAAAATTATTCAATGCTGCATAATAATTGTGTGTTTCTTGATATAATTTTTTATACCACCCCTCTATGTGATTGTCATCATCTTCAGATAATTCTGAATATAAAATGCTAGTGAAACATGCAGAACTCATATTGTTTTACTCCATTAATTATAGTGAACTTAAAGATAAAAATAAATTAATAGTTTAATTTTTTATTATAATCATAATAACCAATCTAGTTTAAGATACTAAATTAATCGACTCAATTTTGTTTCAATCTTCTATTAATAATAAAATAGAATCATAAAATAAATTAAAAAATTATGATAGTAATTTAAATATTAATCTAGCATGAAGCAGGGTTTTATCGTTGTAGCTTTAACACAATAGGATTAATTAACATATTAGCCAACAGGAACCATGTAAAAAAAATTTGAATTATTCTTATATACTTCACACGCTAATTTTCATATTGAAGAATAACCATCTAAGTTCCTACGAATTTTTTTAGCGTTTCTAAAACTAATTTAGCTTTTTACTTTTCTTAGTAATTTTTACCCACTTCACATTTTTGTTATGCCATAATATACTAATTTGATAATTTTATATCTTTTTAAATAAAAAATAGATAAAGGTATTTGTGTTAACGCGTTTTAAAAAGTCGATCAATACAAAAGCTTTAAAGAAAGATTTTAGAAAATTAGGATAAACTTGGTTACAGCCGGTGTAGTTGGGGTATTTATACATCTATGTAGGAACAGATTTTGGACAATGACTGTAATATCTTCATTCTTATCAATTACAGGTCTATTGTGTTTATATTCAGGATTAAAAAAAGATAAATAATGAAAATTTTTATGACATTCTTACCACTTATTGTTGCTTCAATTGGAATTGGACTCGGCATGATGATAATTTTTAGCGATGATGAAAGCCCTTCAAATCTACTAAGAAAAAATAAATAATTAATACGCAAAGTTAATCCTTAATACATGCAGCGTAAGTTTGCGGGTTAATATTTCGTATAGCGCACCAGTAATAAGGTAACCACTTATTTTGTTGGGTAATCGGCTGTGAGTTTCTTCCAAGCATATAAAAATATTTATAATCATCTGCCAATTTACCGTGTTGCTTTATTTGATCCATCCGCTCCGCAATAGAACAACAAGGACAAGGCGTTTGATGTATTGCATTAAAATCATATGCTAATTGCCATGTGGGTGTTAAAGAGTCTAAAGAATAAAAATATGTAAAATAATCTTGTATTTCTAAACAAGTTGGCTCATAGAAAAACACTTTAAATCCTGGGTTGTTACCAAATAACGGACTAATACCGGGCGTTCCAAAAACAGGTATTTTTTTGGGTGTTTTGTTCAGTTGAATTAAATTAAAATTGTCAGCATGTAAATGCCCAGAAAAAATGCCAATAATTTCATTTGAGTAATCATTCAATTGCTTTAAAAAAACCTTTGTATCGATGGGTCTCCAAAGATTAATTATACTTCCTATTTTAACGGTAGCATACGCATCCACGCTATCTGGAATATGCAAAGCGATAATAGCTTTCTGCTTGCAAGCATGCACTGAGGCTAATTCTTTGTGAAACCAAGTCCATTCGGCTTGTGCCTGGTGCTGCATGCCCACTCCCAGACTTGAAAAAAAATTAGTGTTAAGAACGATTAAACGTAGGTTTTTTTGGGAAGGAATATCCAGTGCATAATAACCGCCATTACGAAAATTTTCTTCCATAGCCCTTCGTTGGTTTTTATTTTGAATTAATTGTCCCCAGATTGGCCCAATATTTACAAAAAAATCGAGGTCAGAATCACCATGTTTGTTATAAGTATCATTATTCCCAACAACGGTATAAATATTCAGTAATGGCAATGCGGTATGCAATTGACTAGTAATAAACTGCATTGTTTTATTTATAAAAATTTTTAAACCTTTTTCTGAGTAATCGCCGCTATATTTCTGGTATTTTTGCTTGTAATCATGTGCTAAAAGATCGCCCAATAATAAAACAAATTGTATATGCTCATCCGCTGCTTTTGCTTTGAACCCTAATAACGCAGATTTAAACAACGCATAATTTGCATCTTCAAAATACACCGGCTTTTCTTTATCCTGCTGTTCAAAAATTTTTTTCCATTCCATGACTGGCTTATCATTCAGTTCTTGAATGATAGAACATCGACCACTTGTTTTAGCGCAAGCGCTAAACGGGTTAAAATGTAAATCTGCAATCGTCATAAACGCCGTGGTTTTTTCCGGCACGCTGGCTTCAGCTGGTAGTGCACCCGTACAAAAGCAAATAAGTACGACTAATTTATAGTGAAAATTAATTTTCATATTTTAATAGCATTATCAAATGTTTAAGCTTTTTTTCAACAAACATGACTCTCATCCTAGAAAACCTATGGCATTGTCTTTAGCTCTAGCATCAAACGCAAAAATGAATTTCATTTTTTTCTCAAGCTTCATAAATTATTAAGGATAGACCCAGTATTACGTAGTATTATAAGAGACACAAAAAAATGGATTTGCTATTCCCTGACAAATTGACTACAATCTGCCGTTCAATTTGTTGGGCCGTTAGCTCAGTCGGTAGAGCAGTAGACTTTTAATCTATTGGTCGATGGTTCGATTCCATCACGGCCCACCAATCATTGAAAATCAAAGTGTGCCTAATCTAGACACACTGTAGCTCTAAGATTCCTTATTTTTTGAACCACTCACTCTATAAAATCCAAACGCTAACGCTGCGACACTTATAAAACCCAAGCCTGTTGCAACACCATCCCATTTGGTTGGCATGATGGAAAATATCTCTGGATTGCTGGTGAATGACATTGGTATAGCCAATACCACATCCATTAATGCTGAACCTGCCACAAGCCCACAAGCCAGCAGTACGGCATAGTGTTGATATTGCTCTATTTTCGCTTTCTTCTCTTCCGATGCGCCTTGTAAACGCTGCTGAAAATTTCGGCGAATAAAAAATGCAATCAAGCTTCCTATAAATAACGGCATAGAAGAACTTAAAGGTAAATAAATCCCCATTGCAATACCTAACAAAGAAAACCTCTTAAATCCTAAAAGTTGCAGCATAATAAAACTAGCCACGATTATTGCGCCGATACCTAACATAGACCAAGGTAAGTCGTGATTAAATACACCTTGCGCCAATCCTGCCATCATAGCGGCTGGCGGTGCCGCTAATGTTTGGGTGGGATCCATTCCTGCGTGCGGCAGAATGGTTGTCAAACCATAAACATTAAATAACAACTCCATGACGTAAGGAATGACAAATGCTGCAACTACAACACCTAATACCAACATGAGCTGTTGCTGCCATGGAATAGCGCCAATAATGTGACCTACTTTTAGATCTTGAATATTATCATTTGCAATACAAGCGGCCCCCGCCACTATCGATCCAATGATGATGGTTGTGGCTGCTGCGCTGAGTAATTGTGTAGAAACAATATCATGTCCTTGCAAGACGAGCAACGCACGTAAAATGATAGCGATCAATAAAAGTCCTGCAATCACGATAGCTGAACCAGGACTCGCTGTTACACCCAACAAACCAGAAAAGTAGCCACAAATAGCTGCAAAAATAAATCCTATCACTAATACATAGACAACTGCGCCTACACTAAGCAGGGAGGTAAATCCCAACAAAAACATGTTTGGCGGCAACAAATAGTCAAATAGAAAATAAATAGCTACTACCAGCATTAGCAATGCTGAAACTAAATAGCGCGTTGGAATATCTTGTTCGGTAACAATGGCCGGTCTCTTAGGAGCGGTTTTAAGTAACCCTTGCATTGAGAACCGAAAACTTTGGTAAAAAGGTTTCAATAAATTAAGCAATGTCCATAAACCGGCCATCAACATTGCGCCTAAACCAATATAATGGAGATCGTTTCTATAAGTAGCTAAGCTCGCTGCTAAATGAAACGGCTTTATGGCAGCAAATATACTTAATAATGGTAACACCAGTCCCCATGCAAGCAAGGCGCCTAAAAATAGACTTAAGCCCACATCAAATCCAATTAAATAACCGACACCTATTAAGGCCGGAGAAAATCCAACACCAAAACCGATGATGGTCGATTGCCCAACTACAAACCATTTTTCAGCCGCACTGGCGATGACTTTAAAACCCGTTTGGGCTAGTTCTATTAAAGCGCCTAAACCTGCACCAATAATCATTTCACCCAAATGAAACGTACTTTTTTTTGCTAAGCGTAATACTTCTGCAATTGCTTTAGCTTCTGGAAAAGATAATTGAGGTGTTTTTATTAATACTCTACGTAAGGGGATCGAAAATAAAATTCCCAACAAACCACCTAAGAGCGCAATCACAACGTTTTCAAAATAAGGAAAATGATTCCAGTAACGCATAATCACTAAGGCGGGAATCGTAAATACAATTCCGCCTGCTACCGCCTCACCGGCGGAAGCAGCCGTTTGAATTAAATTAACTTCATAAATACTCGAGTTTTTAAAAAAACGCAGTATTACCATGGCTAGTATGGCAGCTGGAATAGAAGCAGAAGGTAAAATACCAATTTTTAAAGCCAAAAAGGTGCTAGAAGCTGCTAAAAGAACGGCTAAAAAAATTGATAGTAGAATCACTCTTAATGTTATGGCGTTTTGTCCCTCATGCATGTTTTGCATAAATTTCTCTTTCAAATAGTGTCTTCGTTTAAGTACGATTTTAGTGCTTCAGGAACGCGTATCTTTCCGTTTGAATCCTGATAATTTTCCATAATCGCAACCAGCGTACGCCCTACTGCTAATCCGGAACCATTAACGGTATGGATTAATTCAGTCGCATTAGCATTATCAGAATTACGCCAACGTGCTTGGAGTCGACGGGCTTGAAAGTCTTCAAAATTACTGCAAGATGAAATTTCTCGGTAAGTATTTTGGCTAGGTAACCAAACTTCTAAATCATACGTTTTAGCGGCACTAAAACCTAAATCTCCGGTACAAAGGGAAACGACCCGGTAGGGTAATTTTAATTGTTGCAGAATGGATTCCGCTTCACACGTCAGTTCTTCTAACGCGGCATCACTATCTTTGGGTTTCACAAATCGAATTAACTCAACTTTTTCAAATTGATGTTGACGAATCATACCGCGCGTATCTTTTCCATAAGAACCTGCTTCACTACGAAAACACGGTGTATGGGTGACATATTTTTTAGGTAATTGATTCGCTGAAAAAATAACATCGCGTGCTAAGTTAGTTACTGGAACTTCAGCTGTAGGAATCAAATAAAAATTTTGTTCGCCGCGTAATGCAAATTGTTCATCTGCAAATTTAGGCAATTGGCCTGTACCTATCAAACTAGCACTGTTAACGATATAAGGCACATACACTTCTTCGTAACCATGTTCTTTGGTATGCACATCTAACATAAACTGGGTTAATGCACGCTGAAGCCTGGCTAGTCTTCCATATAACACAACGAAGCGTGCTCCAGAGATTTTTCCAGCTGCTTCAAAATCCATCGCTTTACTTTGCTGGCCTAAATCAACATGGTCTTTAGGTGTAAAACTGAACCTAGGAATTTCTCCCCATTGACGTATCAATTGATTTTGTGTTTCATCTTTACCGAAGGGCACACTTGCATGCGGTAAATTAGGGATTGTAAGATAAATTGCTTCTATCTGTTCTTTTAGATCCTTAAGTTCACGCTCACAAACTTCTCGCTTTGCTTTTATACTTTTTGCTTCTTCTGCTTCTGCCTCGACTGTTTGACCTTTTGATTTAGCTAAACCAATAAACTTAGCAAGCTCATTGCTTCTACTTTGCATTGCCTGTGTATTAATTTGTAAACTTTTACGCTGATTTTCAAGCTGATTTATTTCGTCAACATTCAGCTGATAGCCTCGGGATTTAAGTCGTTCAGCAACTTCTTTGATATGGTTAGGGTCACGTAAACGTTTAGGATCTAGCATAATAATAAGGCCTTGTTCTACAAAAAGATTCCCTCACTAAAAAGGGTAAGTCGGTGCAATTATGACAACAAATAGTATGGATGGCAAAACGACTCTACTGGCTTGGGGGTATCATACTCGCGCCAATAGCAAACTTCTTTTTTAGGAATTGCTAGCACCTTTTATGAAGCGTCTCATTAGTTCATTTTACTTTTTCGCTTGAGGAGGCGACAACTATCCTAACTTAATGGGAGTGCCCCATAGACGGTAAGGAGCCACGCAAGCGAAGATCAACCTTGGGGTTGTCTTCAGCTTGTGTACTATGTTTCACCGATTGACTATTCGGAAAAGCGCATCCAGAGAATCACCCTCCCTACCCCTGGCTATTTTTTAAATTTTCAGGGCTAACCTGAGAAGAGATATCCAAATCGTTTGCGGGGGCTGAAGCGCTAAAATAAAAGTTAGAAGACGTGGCCCCCCAATTAGAAATAGCAACAGAAGCAGAAGGAATAAGTTTTTCTAATAATTTAAGATCATTCAAAAACATCCTAGCTAGATTAATATTGTCCAAACCTCTTTCTTTATAGGAATAGATTTTATTTTTGTTAGCTTCCGTACGATAACCTAACGCAACCGGAATATCTCGCAGCACCTGCGCAAAGTTTTCAAGTACCTTCCCAGTTCCTTTGACATTAAATATTTCAACTATGGGTGAACCGTCATATACTTTACCCACAAGCGTTACGTTATCCGGTAATAAGCGTGGGCATCTTTCAAAAATAGTTTTAAGATCGATGAACATATCCTTTAAATCGTCATAACAGGTACAAATAATCTCAGCGCCTGGATTCTTTAAAGCTAGTTGATGAATCTGAGCAAACACAATTAGAAATTTTGATTCATCAGTAAAAACACCTCCAAAGCTTTTTCCATCTTTTTGAATTATTTCTCGCATTTTACCCATAAGCCATTCATCATATAACGCTTGAGTAAAAAATTCTGGAGATTCTGATTCGTTCTTTCTAAATTCTGTATAACTTGATCTTATAAGATTCGCGTTTTCGCCTGCTGGTTGTTGCCCATAGGTATCAGATAACAGGTAATCATTTACTTCTATTTTATGCTCTGGACATTGTTTTTGAACTTCTTCAAGCAATATAAGTAGCGCCATAGAAAATGGGAATTTACCATTCGTTGCATCAAGCTTGGCACTTTGTCTTAGCGAAAGTGACCCAAGATAATGTGTAGAGGTTGTTTGGTTTTCTTTAGTCATCCTAGAAACAATATCTGCTATAAGTTTAGGATTATCCCTAATAAATTTTACAAACTGGCTATCGATATTTTTATCAAAATCATCGCCAAACGTCCTTTCATCTATTTGAGCCTTAAGATATTTCATCAGTTCTTTATTGTAAACACAACGATCTGCGTCCAGCAAATTCAAGTAAATAGTCGTTGTATCGGGCATGGTATGTTACCTATTTAAAATTAAAAAATTATTTAAAAATATAACATATATTTATTTAAATATTAAATAAAATTCAATCGGTTAAATATTCTTAAAATTAAAGCAAAGGTAGATAAACCGCTAAAAGAGCTCAAATAATATTATATAAACCGAAATTAAATAGCTTAATATTTAGATAAATATAACATTTAGATCATTAATTTAAAAAATACCTGAGGAGTTAGGTTTTTGTAAAAGCTCTAGCACGCTAAAGATCGCCATCGCTTCACCGCCTTCGGGTCTTCCTGGCCTAGACGTAACATTGTAAGCATTAAAATCGATGTGCACCCAATGGGTTTTTTCCTTAACAAAATTTCCTAGAAATAATGCCGCGGTAATAGCACCGGCAAAAGAGGACGCAGCTGAATTATTGAGATCGGCAATTTTACTTTCTATTAATTTTTGATACGGTTTATACAACGGTAAACGCCAGATGGGATCCTGCACAAATTCACTATTGCTTATCAGAGCGGCAGCTAAATCGTCTTGTCGTGTAAAGAATGCGGAGATTTCTGTACCCACCGCGGTTCTAGCCGCGCCGGTTAACGTAGAAAAATCAATTAACAAATCGGGATCTTCACTGTCTGCTTCAGTCAACGCATCCGCTAAAATAAGCCGTCCTTCTGCATCCGTATTCGTTACTTCTACTGTTAAACCATTACGCATTTTAATTACATCGCCTGGTTTATACGCATTACCATCCACTACGTTTTCGGCAGCAGGTATTAGCAACCGCAAGCTTAATGGCAAATCAAGGAGCATAATCATTTCGGCTAAACCAATTGCATTCGCAGCTCCGCCCATATCTTTTTTCATCAGCGTCATACTCGAACCCGGCTTTATATTTAACCCTCCTGAATCAAAACATACGCCTTTGCCGACCAACGTAACTTTAGGATGCTTTTTATTGCCCCATCTCAAATCAATTAAACGGGGTTCTCGAGGACTTGCTCTACCTACGGCATGAATAGCAGGGTAATTTTCTTTCAAAAGATCATCACCAATAATTTGTTTTACCGATGCTTTAAAATGCTTACCGAGTTGCACAACCACGTCGCCTAATTCATGCGGACCCATATCTTCCGTTGGTGTATTAATCAAATCACGCACTCGATAAACCGCCTTAACTTTAGCATTTAAAGTTTTAGCATCTTCTTTAGCAGGGATGACTAATTGTACCAATGGTTTTGTCGCCGTTTTATAGCGCGTAAATTCATAAGCACCTAATCCCCATGCCATCGCGGCACGATGAAAAAATACTTTATCTTTTATATTAGCAAAGTGATATTTCCCTGGCGGTAATGCGCAAGATAAACAACCAAATGACCAAAAATCATTGCTATCATTTAAAATCAATACCACTTCCTTCAGGTGACCTAACTTATCAGGAACTAACGCAAAATTACCTGGTTTAACAGAAAAACAAACGGTCCTAAGCCATTGCTGCGTCGTATTTTCTTGCTTCGCCAACCACAAACTCCATTGTTTTGCCGTTATCGCGGCAATCGGAATGGATCGTTCCGTTTTTTCTATAAAACACTTAAGCACTTAAGCCTCCTTTTGAAGAAGTAAAAATTTATATATGCTATTTTTCATTTCGGCTACTTAATATTAAATGATATAAATTTTTTTTCTGTTCCTCAGTTAAAGTCGATTGTTTCGCTTGATTTAATAATTCATCAATACTTTGTTGCACTGCTACTTTTTTCAAATGATTGAGCAAATCATGGAATTCAGCTTGTACTCCTTCGGCAGGAATAGTCACTGAATAATGAATTAATTGTTGCAAAATTTTATAGGAAGCTTGATCTTCACGCCAATATTCCAATAACATTGCACTACTTAATTCTGGCGATTTTTTCAACAATAAAAATAATTTAATTAATAGCGCACTACCTGGTAATTCCAGGGTTTTAAGTAGTTCAGTTTGTTGATCAGAGAGTGTTTTAGCAAGTTGCGGATATTGTAATAAAAAAGCAATCGCTAAGCGCATCGGTGAAAAACGCGGTGAAGTCTCTGTTTTTTTTGTTTGTGTTTGCATGGGTTTATTTATCTTACTATTTACTACTTGCCTTAAGGTAACCACGTCCATATTGACTAAAGTTGCCAGTTGTTCAAATAATTTATGTTGCATAATGCCTGGAGGGATTTTCTCAAGCAGCGGAATAGCTAATTTAGTCAAGCGTGCTTTGCCTTCGACTTGGTTTATGTCTATTTGCGTTAATAAATGCTCAAATAAAAAATCACCTAAATAATGTGCTTTCTGCAGTAAAGCCATAAAAGCTGTACGGCCTTGGCTACGAATGAATGAATCGGGATCTTCTCCATCGGGCAACATTAAAAATCGCAATGAATAACCATCTTGCAACAAAGCCAAACTAATTTCTAAAACACGCCATGCGGCTTTTCTACCGGCTGTATCCCCGTCAAAACAAAAAATAAGTTCTTGTTTGATGCTAAATAAACGTAAAATTTGGTCACTGCTAGTCGCTGTTCCTAAAGTGGCAACGGCATGCGGAATATCGGCTTGAAATAAAGCCAACACATCCATATACCCTTCAACCACAAGCATATAATCGGCTTGGCGACTCTCATGGCAAACCTCATGCAAGCCATAAAGTTCTTTGCCTTTATGAAAAAGTAGGGTCTCAGGCGAATTTAAATATTTAGCTTCCTTTGCCGAGGAATTTAATACGCGTCCACCAAAGCCTATCACGCGCCCTCTTTTATCGCGAATAGGGAAAATAATTCTGTCACGAAAACGATCATAAAATCCTTTTCCTTCGGATTTTTTTATTAATAATCCTGTGGCTAATAATGCATCGGTATCCTTAAATGTTTTAAGTAAATGATCCCACCCTGCTGGCGCGTAACCTAAACCAAATTTTTTAGCGAGTTGTCCTGACAGACCACGCTGCTTTAAATATTCAACTGCAACGGGTGTATTACGTAATTGGCTGGCATAAAATGCAGCTACTTTTTCCATCAGTGGGTAAAGCGGTGCTATTAAGCTTTTTTGAGTTGATTGATACGCATCAGAATGCGGAACTTGCATACCCAATTGCTCAGCCAATACTTCTATGGCTTCTGGAAAACTTAAGCGCTCATATTCCATCAAAAAACTTAAAGCATTCCCGCCAGCAGAACAACCAAAGCAATAATAAAATTGCTTTTCAGGAGCAACCGTAAAAGAAGGCGTTTTTTCATTATGAAAAGGACAGCAAGCAATATAATTTCTGCCTTTTTTACGCAGAGGAATACGCGTGTCGATTAATTGAACGATATCACAACGTGCTAAAAGATCATTAATAAAATCTTGTGGAATTGAGGTTGATGACATACGTTTAATCCTCAATAAATTATTTCTAGGCGGAATTATACAATGGTAAGAAGTAGACAAGCCGCATGTAAAACCAAATATTTTGCTTGATTTCTAGGCGGATTGACTTTGAGAAGCGGAGTGTACACGAAGTACTTACGCATCGAAAAAGACAATCCAACATAGACTTTTCCGCAATCTAGTAATTTACTTGATTTCATTGTTGAACGCCTGTGCTTCGGTCCTCATTTACTTAAGTAAACTCCGGTCCTCGCAAGTCGTTCGCGGCGAACTCAAGCAAATTACCGAAATTGCAAAAGAAGTCTAACGAAATCAAGCAAAAGGCGCAGGTTTTAGGACAGGCGTTCTTTTACTTTAGCACTCAGGGCTGCCACATCCGCTCGCCCCTGGCATTTCAATTTCAATTCTGCCATGACTTTTCCCATATCTTTTATAGAGTTTGCGCCCGTTTCGTCTATCGCTTGGGATAAAAACTTATTTACTTCCTCTTCAGTCAATGCTTCGGGTAAATAAGTCTGAATGATGCCTTCTTCAAAACGTTCTTGTTCAACTAAATCATCGCGCTTTGCTTGCGCATATTGCGCAATAGAGTCGCGACGCTGTTTAATCATTTTATTAAGGACTTGAGAGACGCGCGCATCATCTAATTCGATACGCTCATCTATTTCTATCTGTTTAATTGCCGCTAGCATCATCCGAATAACGCCCAAACGCGGCTTATCTTGTGCACGAAGCGTAGCCTTCATATCATCCTGAAGGCGCTGTTTGAGAGGAGAATCCATCGTTAACCCAAATTAATGTTTACGTTTACGCTTCATTTTCGCTAAGAAAACAGGATTATCACGCATCAAGCGCTTGCGTGAACGCTTAACTGCTGCTGCAAAGCAACGCTTGCGTGCTTCGGTTGGTTTTTCGTAATATTCGCGTCGACGTACTTCAGCATAAATACGTGATTTTTCGCAGGTACGCTTATAGCGACGGATTGCCGACTCAAGCGCCTCACCAGGTTTAAGTATTACACCAGGCATGTAGTGTACGTCCTCAATTAAAGTTAAAATAGGGGGCTAATTCTAACCATCAATTGAGTAAAATGCAAAGTTTCTATTCAAAACAAACGTCTTTAAGACACCCCATACGTTGCGTTCTTGGCATTGAGACCTCTTGCGATGAAACGGGTATCGCTATTTATGATGCAAAAAAAGGACTACTTGCACATACATTGTACAGCCAAATTGAGCTACACAATCAATATGGGGGCGTCGTTCCTGAACTCGCTTCGCGTGATCATATTCTTAAAATACTTCCCCTTATCCAGGAAACGTTAAAAGAGGCTAACCTTAGCCTTTCTGAAGTTGATGGCATCGCCTACTGCGCTGGACCTGGTTTAGCGGGGGCGCTTCTAGTAGGGGCTACTCTCGGGCGTAGCTTGGGCTGGGCGCTTGATATCCCGACGCTTGGCGTACACCATATGGAAGCGCATCTGCTCGCCCCTTTGCTTGAAGAAAATCCACCTGAGTTCCCCTTTCTCGCCTTATTAGTATCTGGGGGCCACACCTTATTGGTTAACGTTAAAGCACTCGGTCATTACGAAATTTTAGGAGAAAGTGTGGACGACGCGGCTGGGGAAGCCTTTGACAAAACTGCCAAATTACTTGGCCTAAACTACCCGGGCGGGCCTGCTATTGCGAGGTTAGCTGAAAAAGGGAACGCAAAACGATTTCGCTTTCCGCGTCCGATGTTGGATAGACCGGGTCTAAATTTCAGCTTTAGTGGTTTAAAAACATTTGTTAGTAACACCATTAGCTCAAATGCTAAAGATGAACAAACCAAAGCAGATATTGCACATGAGTTTCAAGCGGCTGTTATAGAAACCTTAGTCACTAAAACACAACGTGCGCTATTACAAACTGGATTAAAGCGCTTGGTAATTGCTGGCGGTGTTGCCGCTAATAAACTGTTACGCGAGCAATTCGGCGCTATGGCTGAAAAAAACAAAATAATGCTTCATTATCCACGCTCTGAATTTTGCACGGATAATGGCGCTATGATTGCCTATCTAGGTTATAGACGTTTAAATTTAGGCCAGCAGGATGATCTTGCTATACAAACTATCGCACGCTGGCCTTTAGATAAATTAGACTAAGCCCTGCATGAAATTGTTCTAGAAGGCGGCGCAAACGTAAATGCTGGAGCGTTAGGGAAAAGTTGTCTATTTTTTTCAATGGCATTCGTTAATGATTTAACCCATATATAAGTAGGTGAAGATTCTGTAGGATTTAACGCTTCACCTTCATTAACAATAGGAAAGTTTGGAACCTCTGATCGTTCTAGACTCCATTTTTCCAACTTTTCACAAAATAAAAGGCGATCGTAAAGTGTTCCTCGTTTCTGCGAGTAATTGCTGGCACTCTCCTTATTAAATAATTCGTGCCATATATCTCGCACACAAAAATTATCTGAATATTCCTTATTCTCGTATTTTTTGAGAACACGATCTACGACTTTAATATGGTGACGACGCCACGCAAAATTCCATAATCTTTGCCAAAAACCACCTTGGGTATAGTCCTTTAATAAGGCAATACACGTATCGGTGGAATTTCCTGAGTAAAACGGCATAAAAGGCGAACCAATAAGCGCATTAGTATTGCGCATGCGATATTCATTGATAAGTTTAGATCGCTTAGGCATCGCTAGGAAGTTTTGTAAGCTGAGTAAAATATCATTCAGCTCCTTAGATACATTCGCAGCTTGCGGCTTAGATTCATTGTTAGCTAAAATTTCAGATTGGTTTTGAAATTTCAAATTAAAGATATAATGCAGCAAAATATCCATTGTATTCTCTACCTGGCTTAAATCAACACTATACTTGGATTGGATATGTGCTAGGCCCTCTTTTAATGCAGAGAAATTTTGTTTTATGGAATTTCCGGTAGATTCTTTTAAAGTAAGACCATCCTTATTTTTTACCGATAACAACTTTTCATGAATTTCGCATAAGTTTTCATAAATATACGCATCAATAAATTTCTTTAAATCAACAACGCTGTATCCTTTTTCCGATTGACTCTGGGCTAGATGTAAAATATTTTTATGAATCGTAATTAATTCGTTATAGATGATGGTTTTATCTTTTTTTTCTTTTGCCGTTTTTTCCCTTTCAATTCTTTCTAGATCCGTATTTTTCGAATTTAGATTTTCTGGCAACGATTTATTGGAAATATTTGTAGACAATGCCATTATATCGGTTTTAATTTTAGGTAGTTTTTTTGCGTTAATGTCATCAATAATTTCTTTAAAACTAAAGCCATACACATCGTTATTTTGTAGTGTCGGAGTTTTTTTCAGCTGGGTTAAGAATTCAGAAATATTTTTTCTGGTATTTGCCTTAAGCGTTTCAAATTCTTCTAAAGTAAACTCAAATTCACCTTCTTTACTATTTGTCTTTTTTTTAGTATTAACGGTTGTTTTATCATTTAAATTTTCTTCGATGAAATTCATAGTTTCGTCAATTTCAGCAAGCTTAGCCTCAACCGTATTCTCAGTAATTTTAAAGAAAGTTTTATTTAGATCATTACGTATTAAGTCCTTTAAAAAATCAATAAGTGTTTTTTTTAAATCATCAAGCTCCAAAATCAATGGACCAGTTAAATTTTGTTCTTTATTGTTTAACGCGCTATGGTCAATGTTTGAAAAAATATCAGCTATACGTTTATTAATATTTACGTCTTTATTTTCAGCTAT
This sequence comes from Rhytidiadelphus loreus, assembly GCA_947034895.1. NCBI lineage: Eukaryota > Viridiplantae > Streptophyta > Bryopsida > Hypnales > Hylocomiaceae > Rhytidiadelphus > Rhytidiadelphus loreus. The sequence goes on from CAMQQG010000022.1 coordinate 20,243, forward strand.
TTTTTTTGCTTCCAGATAAAGATTTTCTTTATTTTTGAATAACTCTATCAATTCCTCTTCTTTTTTTGTACAAATTCCTTGTTCATTTAAAATTTTAATATTATCTTTTGGAATACCTTTTTCAAGTAAAACATAATAAATAATAGCGAGGACTTGTGGCTGATTTGCGGAAGAAATCATAATTTTCTTATCTTCAATTTTTAATTTACCTTTGGCTTTTAAAAAAGTTCCATAGCCAATGGTTTCATAATCTGCATTGCGATCAAAATCAGACAAAGATTCAGGCTTCATTTGTGTAGGTTGGGGATTATTTAATTTATTTTTTTGTTTACTCGTAGAATTTTTTGCTTCATTATTTTGCTTTTCTTCAACCTCTAGAATTTCACGTTTAAGATGAAGCTTTTCTGTATCAAGATCATTGCGTGAACAAGGCAATGTAATCAAATTTTTATAATCAACAACAAATTCTGCCCATCCATTTTCCTCTCTTGTTAACGTAGAAGTAATTCTTTTTTTATAACAGCCTTCAATAGCAGATTTTCCTATACCAAAGGATTTAAATTCGGATAATTTTCGCGCTTCCTTTTTAGCATATAACAGTTCACGCTCATCTCTAGCCTTTCGTTTTAAAGCTAAAAATACTTTTAAACTATTTTCTTTTTCCTTTTTATTATCCGGAGCAAACCCTAAAAAAGCGCTTGCGCTTTGTGAGCTTTTATTTGTTTCTATTGAAGTAGGCGCTAAGAGCAGGCATTTATCCAATGCGTTAGGTTTTTTTTCGGCAGGAACTGTCGGAACTTTATCTTTAGAGAATCGTGGTAATTCTCGCATAATTTCAAGACATTGTCGTGCAAGAACATATTTAATAGAGAGTAGTGGCGGAAAAGGATTATCAAAATAACAACTAAATAAACCTCCATTATTTATGAATGAATGAATATTTTTTTGGTTACCTTTAGTCTCCATATTCGCTCCAAATCAATCCTATTAGATTAACTATACAATAAAATAAGAAGACTAAAGAATAAAATTTATAAATTTAATTATTAATTAATTTTTTAAACTAAAAAAAATATAAGAGAAATATAATTTATTTTTTCTTAAAAACTAATTTAGGTTCTGTACCTGCTAATAATCGCTTAATATTCGCGTGATGACGAATTATCAACAAAACACATATGAGCAAGATCGGAAAACAAGCGTGGGGTGGTAACAAATAAAGCGCGTAAAAGAATGCGAATAATGCAGCTGAGATAGAAGCTAATGAGATAAAACGAAATAAAAACAATACAACTACCCAAATAAATAATGCAAATAAACCGATAGGCCACGCTACTGCCAATAACCCACCTAAGGCGGTTGCAACACCTTTACCACCACGAAAACCAAAAAAAACTGGGAATAAATGACCCAAAAAAGCAAAAAAAGCGACCCATGCCAATACGGTTATTGGTAAACCAATGTAACTTGCAATGATAACTGGAAACCATCCTTTAAAAGCATCAACAAAAAAAACAATACTGGCTAAGCCTTTCCCGCCTATTCGCAACACATTACTTGCCCCAGGATTACCCGAGCCTTGGGTTCGTGGATCGGGTAATCCTGCACATTTACAAACAATAATGGCACTTGATAAAGCACCCATAAGATACGCAAGAAAACAAAAAATTAATGGTAACAGCATAGTTTTTTTCGGATATAATGAAAATTAATTAATACGTAAAAATTATTAGGACCCTTCTTACATGACACCTAACTTCAGTAATCTAATTTGGATCGACCTAGAAATGACTGGGCTTGATACTACAAAAGATAAAATCATTGAAATTGCCACTATTATTACTGATTCAGAATTAAATATTATAGCGGAAGGCCCTAGCTTAGCCATCACGCAAGCCGAACACATCTTGTTAGGCATGGATGACTGGAATCAACGCCAGCATGCCGGATCAGGGCTCATCACACGTGTAAGAGAAAGTAAAATATCAGAAGAAGATGCAGAAAAACAAACTTTGTCTTTCATTAAAAACTATGTTGCAGATAATAAATCGCCCATGTGTGGCAACAGCATCTGCCAGGACCGTCGGTTTTTAGCCCGTTGCATGCCAGAGCTAGAAAGATATTTCCATTATCGAAATCTCGATGTCAGCACGTTGAAAGAGCTAGCTTATCGCTGGTATCCTTCCATCACCAAAGGCTTAAAGAAAAAGTCAAAACATTTAGCCTTAGAAGATGTTAAGGATTCTATTGAAGAATTGCGCTATTATCGCGAACATCTTTTTATTAAATAAATCAACGTTGATATAAGTGGATTAGAGACAATGGCCTACTACAGCACAAACGAATTAAAAAATGGCATGAAAATCATGCTAGACAATGAGCCTTACACTATTTTAGAAAATGATTATGTAAAACCGGGAAAAGGCCAGGCTTTTAACCGCATTAAAATACGTAACCTTAAAAATAACCGCGTTATTGAAAGAACATTAAAGTCCGGTGATACCTTGATTGCCGCGGATGTCTATGACATTGAAGTCCAGTATCTTTATAACGATGGTCAGGTTTGGCATTTCATGGCATCCGACACTTTCGAGCAATATGCCGCTGACGAAGCTGCTGTTGCACAAGCCAAGCAGTGGTTAAAAGAGCAAGATATTTGTGTACTAACGCTATATAACGGCGCACCCTTAACAGTGGCCCCACCTAATTTTGTCATTTTAAAAATCGTCGATACCGATCCAGGTGTGCGCGGCGACACATCAGGTGGTGGTGGAAAACCCGCGACCCTAGAAACTGGCGCTGTCGTACGCGTACCACTATTCATTCAAATCGGCGAACTCATCAAAGTTGACACCCGCACAGGAGATTACCTCTCCCGCATTAAAGCTTAAAAAAAATATTTAAGCGATATCGTCAAAAATTCTAGTGCTAAAAAAAGTTACTCGAAGCAATAGGGTTTTTGGCAAGGCGCCGCGAAAATGAGCAACCGCAGTGTATAGATGATACATGAGGATTGCGAATTGAAGCGGGAACGCCGCCAAAAATTCTAGTGGTAAAGAGATTACTCGAAGCAATAGGGTTTTTAGCAAGGCGCCGCGAAAATGAGCAACCGCAGTGTATAGATGATACATGAGGATTGCGAATTGAAGCGGGAACGCCGCCAAAAATTCTAGTGCAAAGAGTAAAAAAAAAGAGGGGTGAAACTCACCCCTCCACTTCCGCTCCTGCACTAAACAATCGCTAACGTTAGCGACCTCTTACGGCTTCCTAGGTATTAAATATTTTAGCGTTTGTCCTTTTGTCCTGGCCATTGTGGTTTGTTAGGATGGTTATGTCCTTCGTGACCTGGTTGTTGGTTTGGGTTTTGACCAGGTTGCCATTGTGGTTTGCTTCCACCGTGACCTTGACCGCCATGGGCAGGTTTTTGTTTCTTATCGTGAGGAAATTTACCTTTGTTCATGATGAGCTCCTATTAAAGCATATAAAAATACTTCTCCCTTTAAGCCTAGCAGGGACCTGGGCAATTACCACAAAATCCCGCCTGATTGTTCAAAAATTATACAATAAATAAGCGAATACTACTTAAATAGATAAAATGTCGCTCATTCAGGAAAGGGGGAAATTTGAACTATTAGATTAAAACAGAGACAAAAAACTCGTCTCTGTGAGTTACTAACACTCGACATTGCATAAGGCAAAGATGGTCTTTGCGAGCGAAGCGAAGCAATCCAGGAAATGCATTACCGATAGGAACGAAGTCTATGCTACTAAAAACAAATTGAATTAATTACATTGCATAGGTAACGAGTGACTAGGATAGATTCGGCAATAACGAATCTTTAACATTGTTCTATCAAACGACGTGGTGCTACTCTGCCGTCTTCCAGGATTTCACCTACACCTATAAACTGATCGTTCACTGTATGTATTAAGCGCACCCAACCTTTTTCAGATATATTCGGAAGAAGAATGGGTTGGCCGCGATAAAGATAATAAACTGCTGCCGATGAAAGTTTTATGCATGGCCATGTATGCAATAAACTATCTAAGGGTAATAAACACTGGTCGCGTTCTTCTTGGCTGAATGCTTCTAACTGCTCCAAGCTTATCATTCCCTGTTCAGTATAGTTGCCCACACCTAGACGACGTAAACCCTGCACATATGCACCACAGCCTAAGGCCTCACCGATATCTTCGATTAAAGTGCGAACATACGTTCCTTTAGTACATTTAATTTCTAATGTAATGCTATCTTCTGTTTTCTCTAGTAACGTTAACGCATGTATGGTTACTTCACGGGAAGGACGTTCGACAGTAATACCTTGGCGTGCTAGTTCATAAAGAGGTTTGCCGTTAAACTTTAAAGCCGAAAACATGGGCGGAATTTGTAATATGGGTCCACGAAAATTCGTTAACACCGATTCAAGTTGTTCGAAACAGGAAGGCGCTATCGCACGCTCTTGGATAATTTCACCTTCTGCATCGCCAGTTTTAGTTTTAATTCCTAAACGCGCATTAACCCAATAAGCTTTATCAGCTTCAAGCAAAAATTGTGAAAATTTTGTGGCTTCACCAAAACAAAGAGGTAATAATCCGGTTGCTAAAGGATCTAAACTACCGGTATGACCTGCTTTAACTGCCGAAAATAAACGCTTGGCTGTTTGCAGCGCTTGATTTGAACTAATTCCCTGCGGTTTATCGAGTAATAAAATTCCGTTTATATTACGTTTTACTGGTTTTAATGGACGGGAATGCATAACAAATTATTATTGTGAAATAAGGTCAACCCAAATTACTCAGAACGCTTTTTTTGATCTTTTGTAATAGCCGCGTCGATTAAATCATGTAAGCGCCGACTTTGTACATCTAAATTGTCATAAAAAAATCGTAATGCAGGTACAACTCGCAGCTTGAGCCGTTTTGCTAAAGCGAAACGTAAGCGCGAGGCCGCTTTTTTAAGTAATTTAACAGTTACTTCTTTGTGTTCTGACTCTTGTAGATTTTCCGCATCGAGTTGGGTAAATAAAATATCCGCAAAGGCTAAATCTTTTGTTACCTTAACCCCGGTAATCGTAATAAAACGTAATCTAGGATCGGATATTTCTTTTTGTAAAACAGTAGTTAATTCTTTCTGTATTAAATCCGCGATCCGTTCAGTACGGCTAAACTCTTTGGCCATTTTTAGATACTTCTTGCAATAGAGGTACGTTCAAACACTTCAATAACATCTCCTGCACGAATATCAGTAAAGTTTTTAATGCCTATACCACATTCCATACCATTTCGTACTTCGTTTGTATCGTCTTTGAAACGGCGCAGTGAATTTAATTCGCCTTCGTGCATAACGACGTTATCACGTAATACTCGAATAGGTGCGTTACGTCGCACAAGTCCACTGGTTACCATACAACCTGCAATAACACCCAATTTCGCGGAACGGAAAACTTCGCGTACTTCAGCCATTCCTAAAACGGTTTCTTTTATTTCAGGGGATAGCAAACCATTCATCACGTTCTTAACTTGATCTATTAAGTCATAAATCACGCCGTGATAGTGCATGATTAAACCTTCTCGTTCAACAATACGCTTTGCTGTAACATCGGCTCTAACATTAAATCCTAAGATCAACGCCTTCGACGCTAAAGCAAGATTAACATCCGATTCACTAATAGCACCCACGCCTACGTACACTAGTTTTACTTTAACTTCAGAAGTAGACAATTTGTTTAATGCTTCTTGTATCGCCTCTGCCGAACCCTGAACATCGGTTTTTAAAATAATGTTCAATACTTTTACTTGGCCTTCATCAAGATGACCAAAAATATCTTCTGATTTAAGAGCACGTTGTTGTGCTAATTTAGTTTCACGCAGTTTAGTTTCACGGAACATAGCAATTTCACGTGCTTTACGTTCATCAATAACAACCAATGCCTCATCACCTGCAACCGGAGTGGTCGACAAGCCCAATATTTCTACTGGCATAGAGGGGCCAGCAGATTCAACCACTTGGCCTCGTTCATCCAGTAATGCACGCACTCGTCCAAATGCGGTACCCGCTAATAAGATATCGCCTTTAGCTACTTTTCCACGTTGAACTAATACCGTTACGACAGGGCCTCTTCCTTTATCCAAACGAGATTCTATGACAATACCTTGCCCTGGACCTTCTTGCGGCGCTTTAAGTTCTAAAATTTCGGCTTGAATCAACAGTGATTCTAATAAGTTATCAATACCATCGCCTGTTTTTGCAGAAACAGGAACCAGCATTGTGTCACCGCCCCATTCTTCAGGAATAAGTTCATGTTTTGCTAACTCATTCTTAATTCTATCTAAATCAGCTTCTGGTTTATCAATTTTATTAATCGCTACAACAATAGGTACATTTGCTGCTTTAGCATGCTGAATCGCTTCAATGGTTTGTGGCATTACTCCATCGTCTGCAGCAACCACTAATACCACAATGTCAGTAACACGTGTTCCACGCGCTCGCATAGCAGTAAAAGCAGAGTGACCGGGTGTGTCTAAGAAGGTAATCATTCCCTTAGGAACTTCTACGTGATATGCACCAATATGTTGCGTAATTCCACCCGCTTCGCCTTGGGTAACTTTGGTACGACGAATATAATCTAATAGTGACGTCTTTCCATGATCAACATGCCCCATAATAGTTACTACAGGTGCGCGCGGCAGCAACTCACCCATTTTTTGCTGGGTGGTAAATGCCAACCCTTCTTCTAACGCATTGGAACTAATAGGCTTAGCCACATGCCCCATTTCTTCAACCACTAGCATCGCAGTATCTTGCTCAATGACTTGGTTAATCGTAGCGATTACACCTAATTTCATGAGCGTTTTAATAACTTCCGCCGCCTTGATTGACATCTTACCTGCCAATTCACTAACGGTAAGTGTTTCAGGAACGCCTACTTCGTGTTTTATTGCTGCAGTAGGTCTTTCAAACTGTTGTTGCAAGAATTGATCGGCACGCTTGTTTCGACCTCCTTTCTTTCTATACCGAAACTCCTCATCGGTTTCATCTGCTAACTGGTAAATATTTTTATGTCTGTACTTCATTTCTTTTAAGCTACGTGGTTTATATTTTTTATCACGCTCTGTTTTTTCTTTATTTGCCGATAATACAACAGGAGGTTTTTCGGGTAGCTTTTTCTTTTCAGTTTCAGCAGAAACTAAAGGAACTACTTTCTTTTCTTCAATGGGAGGTTGAACTGCTGCTGGCGCTTCGTTTTCTAAGGTCGGCTCAGCTTCGATGGGTGACGGCTCTACAGACGTTTGACTTTGCATTGCAGCTTCTTGGGCAATTCTTTCTTGCTCTATTTTTTCTTGTTCGGCTGCTAATTCTTTTTCTTTTGCTTCTTTAGCACGATTGGTTTCTTCATCAATTAAACCCTCATTACTTTTTACGAAGGTTCTTTTTTTACGAACTTGAACTTTGATTGTCTTCGGCTTGCCTAAAGGATCTTTCACTTTAAGCAAACTCGTACTTTTACTGGTACGTGTTAATGTAATAAGCTTTTTAGGATTATTATTAACGGCATTTTCCTTTTCATTTTCGTGAGAAGTCTTATTAATCAGTTTATCTTTGATACTTTCTGTCATGCAATGCCTCTCCTGCCAGTATGTGACAGCTTAGCGAACCTAAATTGTTTAAACGTTTACATTCTTGCTGAATCATCGTTCTCTGTTTCTGCAGAACGGCACGGCGATTTTATGCAGCAACTTTATAAAATAATATGATAGCCTTATTTTTCTTTTTCAAACCAATGTGCTCGCGCCGCCATAATAAATTTCCCTGCTATTTCACGATCTAAATCAATAATATCTAATAGATCATCAACTGCAAGTTCCGCTAATGCTTCACGTGACGAAACACCGTGCTTTGCTAAAACAGCCGCAAGTTCTTCTGTCATCCCTTCTATTGCAAGTAAATCTTGATTAACTTCTAATGGATTCTTTTTTTCATTTTTATCTGTGCTAGGTCGTGAAGCAAGTACTTCTTTCGCACGACTTTGCAAAGCTTCCACTAACTCTTCATCAAACTCTTCAATATCAAGTAATTCGCTTGTTGAAACGTACGCAATTTCTTCTAGGCTGGTAAAGCCTTCACGTGCTAGTACTTGTGCAAGCTCTTCATCGATACCTAATTGTTCCATGAAAAGGCTTTGCAAACCTTCTGATTCTTTAACGATTTTTTTAGCTGCTTCTTCTACCGTAATGACGTTAATAGCCCAGCCCGTTAATTCACTTGCTAAACGTACGTTTTGTCCATTTCTACCAATGGCTTGCGATAATTGATCTTCTTGTACCGCAACATCCATAATGTGTGTGTCTTCATCAACGACAATTGAAGCAACTTCAGCGGGTGCCATCGCATTAATGGCAAGTTGAACAGGATTATCGTCCCATAAAACAATATCAATACGCTCGCCCGCTAATTCACTAGATACTGCTTGTACACGCGCGCCGCGCATACCCACGCAAGCACCAATAGGGTCAATACGACCATCATTGGTTTTAACTGCAATTTTTGCGCGTGAACCTGGATCGCGTGCTGCGCTTTTGATTTCAATAAGTTCTTCGCCGATTTCTGGCACTTCTATCTTGAATAATTCAACCAACATTTCAGGACGTGCACGACTCATTAATAACTGAGGCCCACGAATCTGCGGATTAACCGCATACAAATAACCACGTAAACGATCTTCTGAACGTACTTCTTCACGAGGAATCATTTCTTCGCGTGGTACAAACGCTTCCACGCCACCACCTAAATCAATAATCAAACCTTCTCGCGTTATACGCTTTACAATACCTGAAAGTAATTCACCAATTCGCGCAGCATAAGCTTCAGCAATCTTAGCACGCTCTGCTTCTCTAACTTTTTGAATAATAACTTGCTTGGCAGTCTGCGCCGCAATGCGTCCAAACTCGACTGAAGCCATTGGCTCTTCAATTACGTCGCCTACTTGGATATTTGGATCACGTTGTTTCGCTTCGCTTAAAACAATGTGTTCTAATTCGTCAAAAGCAACATCAATGGCTTTTTTAACTTCATCGGGAACGACGGTCCAACGACGAAACGTCTCGTAGTCACCGGTACGGCGATCAATAGCTACCCGGACATCAATGTCTTGAGCAGCCTTTTTTTTAGTTGCCATCGCTAAAGCCGCTTCTATGGCTTTAAAAATAAGCTCTTTATCAACATCTTTTTCGTTTGATACTGTTTCTGCCACTAATAAAATTTCTTTTTTCATAGCCTGCCTCCGCTTATTTAATTGTCTCAGGCAACACATTCGCACGCATGATATTGTCCCAGGTTAACGCTAAGTCTTCATTATCTGAACTTAGGACGATACCCTCTTCGTTTGTAGCTTTTAAAAGCCCCTTAAACTTTCGTTGACCATCAATAGCTGTGTGCGTTTGAATACTAACCTTACACCCAACAAACCGTTGGAATTGTTCCGCTGTAAATAAAGGCCGATCGATGCCGGGAGAAGATACCTCTAAGTTATATCGAGTTGCTATTGGGTTTTCTACATCGAATAAGGCGCTAATTTGCCGGCTGACCCGTGCACAATCCTCTAGCTTAATACCCTGTTCGCTATCAATATAGACACGTAGGACGCTTCGCTGACCTTGTGTTGTATAGACACAACCCCATAACTCATAACCTAAGGATTCAACCGTCGGTAAAATCATTGCTTTTATTACTGAACTATTCCTCATTGCTCCTATATTAAAGGGCAGCCTTGTAAAAAGCGCCCTTCCCTAAATAAAAAGCCCCGAAACGGGGCCCTTAAAACGTAAAAATTGGTAGCGGGGGTAGGATTTGAACCTGCGACCTTCGGGTTATGAGCCCGACGAGCTACCAGACTGCTCCACCCCGCGATAATAGCGGCAGAAGTATACCGTATACCTAAACCGAATTCAAACGGATTCTTATCAAAAATTAAACTTTACTCAGTTAATTTTAAGGACAAAATCCGAGCAAAAAAAATACGCATTTTGTGGTTATGCATAGCTTCGCAACCTCTGCAACAGTCCAAGTTCAAATTCAAGTGCAATAGAAAGTTATAGATGTGCTGAATTGACTCCACAAGCATCCAACAGCGTTACAAAAGATTTTCCTGGTAATGTCTGGCTTATTCTACAATAGATCTGCAAATAACTTTTTAGCAGATAACGATGATCAGGAAGAGTCAGAATCTTTAAAATCTTTTCTGCCACACTGAAATCATTGTAAAAATGGCTAGACTTTTGAAATAAGATAGCCGCCAATACAGTTGCTTTTGAAGCCCGCCTGGCACGACTGCCATAATAAAACCCCTGTATACACTCTTCTAAAGCCCGATCTTTATCCCATTGGCGCCAAGCCTGATAAAAGTTTAAGGCGTGCGCTTGATGCACTTCTTGAGTGTGCGAAGTTTGGTTTGGGCTAAATTGCAATATAAACAACATCGCAGGGATACTGGCTTCAATATTTGCCCATGAACAGTTACCTGTTATTTGTGCACCAATGGCTAAAGTGGCAATGGGTCTCAAACCCAATTTTTGATGAATTTTTTCAGTCAAAAACTCACGTGATTGCCGATTAAAAATTAACTGTTTACAAAAATCCATCGTCCAAACATAAGGATTTTGTAGCTGATATATCACTACACTCCCTTCCTTACGACTGTTTTCACCCCTATCACAGCGAATCAAATAATCTTTGTATTTAATCAAGGCAATGGCATGGCCTTCATAAGCAACCGGTAATAACAATAGTTCTTGATCGAGTAAAGTATCGATGCTATGTCGATGCCGATTAATATCAATAGTATAACGTTGATATTTTAATAAGGCTTGTGCGTTAGAAAAGGCTTGAATAATTTTTTGCAAACTTGCAAAAAAAGAACGTAAATGACGTGAAGAGAAATTATTTTTATAACGCTGTAAGGAATGGATAATGACATCAACGGTAAATTCTAAAAAAAAGCCTTCATAATCGACTTCAATGAAATGGCCTTCCACATTAACGATATCAACCTGTCCTTTTAATTCATAACGATGACCTAATAATTTTGCTTGAATAAAATCCTGAGCAAAGTTCAACTTCGCTCCGTGTTGATACAACAGCTTTTTTAATTCCTGCTGCTGCCTAAGTAAGGGATAAACTAAAACCGGCTGGCCTGCTGTCGTATACGCATTTGGATCGGCTTTATTGGCTAATAATAATTGACACAGTTCAATATTGTGATTATCTACCGCCCAATGCAATGCAGACCGACCGGTCGCATCGACACTATTACTATCCGCACCACACTCGAGCAATAAAGTTGCTACATCGACCTTATTTGCAATAGCCGCTTCTATTAACGGTAAAAAACCATACTCATCAACTTCTTCAATATCTGCACCCATCTTAAGCGCACGTTCTACATCGTGTAAGGTGCCAAATAAAATTTCATGTGCAAAGGAAGGCATAAGCGTTCAACTCACCGATAAAGCGTTGCACTGTTACTTCTTTCCAAACCCAGTCTTTGTTTTTTTCGTAACTGATTTGCTAAACGTAATTTAGGATAGTTTTCTATTGCTTCGTGATTATCTAAAGGAATAGCAGTTAATTTAGGATCATCGCCACTAAATTGCTGAGAATCTGCTAAGAGTGGGTGCAAAAGAGGCTGCTCAGTGTAACCCCCTTGAACCGCTTTTTCTGTCAGTAAGTGATTAGGATCATCCGTGAAGGGGACGCGACCAAACTCTTGCAAACCTTTACGACGTTGTTTAGTAAAACAACCGCGTAAATAATCATTTAACTGTTCAACACTGACGGTAATACCGCCAGCGCCTGTAGAACCGCCTTCTTCATCAGAATCATCAGGTTCCAGAGAAGGATCTATTTTATTATAGGCATCAAGCTGTTCAATACTTAGAGTAATACTGCCGCTACCGGAAGAACCGCCTTCTTCATCGATATCTTCGAATTCGCGCGAAGAACTTATTCTATTATTAGTTGACATACGCTACCGTTTAAAACAACGCCTGCCCATCATTTTACACTAAAATAATTCTTTGCTCGACCTAGCTTATAGATTTAGCTAAAAGGGACCTGGGTGGGTCGACACTGGCGGAATCTCCATACTCAGGAGCAACAACGCACTGGTTGTCGGCGGAGCGAATTGGTGGAAGTTGAGCGGTTTCAAAGGGGGGAGAAATAGATAAATTATTATGACTGTCTGGTTTAGGGCAGAAAACTGTGGTGGGGCGCGTTGCTTTTTTAGGCAAAAATAGTCTAGTGAGTAGCTTGTTAAATGCTACTAACAGTTTAGATTCACCTAAGAATTTAGCTAAATAATTATAATAAGTCTTTGTAGGGGTTTGACCATTTTGAGGGATTGCGGCATCGCTCGGTGTAGATCCAGAATTATCCAGCAGCGCCTCAATCGGGGGCGCAGTAGGTTTTACCATTGAACGGATGGAGTTTGCATCGTTTCCAACTGTGTTGGTCATTTCTTGTTGGCTGCTTGGTTGAGGTAAAGCATCTGCTTGTAGAGGTGAAGCATATGCTAGCAAATGCGCATTAGCTGGAAAGCTTGAACGGGATTTTTCAGCGCCTCCAACTTTGTTGGTCAGATCTTTTTCTTGGCTAGTTGATACGAGTAGCGCATCTGCTGCCATATGCTGAGCCTGTTGAATTAATACTGTAAAGATTCTATTATCTAAATTTTTCTTATCTAGAGCTATATCGTTAAACCACAAAAGGATTGACGCAAGTAAATTTAGCCTATTTTCCCCTGAAGATTCTAGGAGCTTTTTAGCTAATCCTCTAAAAAAAAGAGTGTAACTTCGGTCTACTTTTATATGGTAGATTCTGTGAGAAATCTCTTGAATGACTATATTTTGATGGTCTGTAAGTGAATATTGAAGGGGGATAACTCTTGAAAACACCTGTATTTTATTTTCCCCTTGCCACCACATGTACATTTTTAAGCCATAACTTTCTTTAATACTGTAAATTATATTCGAAGCTTCATTTTTTTCGATGCAGTTTCTAACAGCTAAGAAAGTATCGCCTTCACCAATTAAAGAACGAACCTTAAGGTACGACTCTAACTCATGGGATGAGTTGTTACGAATTTGTTCAACCTTAGCAGGTAAACTAAAGACCTCATACGTTATTTTATACGGCATAACATTCTCACTCTGTTTTTCTTATTTTATAAAAGTATTTAAGGGTTGCCGTGACATAATACACAACCGGACTGTCATGAGTAGGTTTCTTAAAACATCTGACTTAGCTGGCTTAACCCTCTTAGTTAACAGTATAATCGAGCATTCTTAAGGAACCCTTAAAACCAACTAGGACTTTTTTTCTAAAATGTGTTACAAAAGCGTTCAAAACCAAATATAAACAACGTTCACAACTATTTTAGAAAAGGACTATTCTTCCAATATTGATAATGCGATTGTCCTGTTCTCCCATGCAGTGGAAATCCATGTATTTATTAAGCGCTTCAGCGCGGGGAATCGTCGCGATTTAATCTGCAGCGATGGCTTGAACCAAACACTCGGCAATCTGTATCGCGTTCAGCGCAGCGCCTTTACGAATATTATCCGATACAACCCATAGATTTAAACCCAAAGGATGCGATATATCTTCACGAATACGACCAACCATGACGGCATCTTTATATTTTTCAGAATTTTTCATCATCGGCATTGGGTAACCATTGTCTACGCGCTTATCGATAAGCTCAATTCCTGGTGCGTTTTTTAACAACTCTCGCACTTTCGCAACACTGATTTTTTTCTTGGTTTCAAGATGAATAGCTTCGGAATGACAGTGCAAGATTGGAACACGCACCGCGGTAGGATTTACTTGAATGTCTTTATCTGCAAATACCTTTTGCGTTTCCCAAACCATTTTCATTTCTTCACGTGTGTAACCATTTTCTAGAAACTTATCGATATGCGGAATAACATTAAAAGCAATTTGGCTTACAAAGGCTTTTGGTTTTTTTATCGGTTTTCCATTTAGCAAACGTCCAGCTTGATCAAGCAACTCTTTAAATGCTTCTTTTCCGGCACCCGATACCGATTGAAAGGTTGTTACATTTATTCGACTTATACCCACAGCATCATAAATAGGTTTTAAGGCAACTAACATTTGTATAGTCGAGCAATTAGGGTTCGCAATAATATTACGCTTTTTATAGTCTGCTAACGCTTGCGGATTAACTTCGGGTATAACCAAGGGCACATCATCGTAACAACGAAATTCAGAAGTGTTATCAATAACGATGCAACCATTTTTAGTTGCTATGGGCACATACTCTGCCGAAACAGAGGCACCCGCAGAAAATAAAGCGATATCCACTTTTTTAAAATCAAATTCTGCTAAATCTTCAATCAACAAAGATTTGTTATTAAACGTGATTGCTTCACCCGCTGAGCGTTCGCTAGCAATCGGATAAAGCCTATCAATGGGAAAACGACGTTGTTCTAGTAGTGCCAGCATTGCTTCGCCTACTAAACCAGTCGCACCAACAACTGCTACATTAAATTTCTTTGTCATCGGTTAATTGCTCTTGAGTTAATAAAAAGACTTCTGCTTCACCTCGTTCAAACTCCAACCAAACAAAAGGCAGATGAGGAAAACGCTCGATTAAAGCGGCTTTACTGTTACCAACCTCAACGATTAACACCCCGCCTTTTTGCAAATAATGTTTAGCCTGCGCTAAAAGTTGAACCACGATATCCAAACCATCACTTCCTGCCGCCAATGCATTGGCTGGTTCATGCTGGTATTCAGCGGGTAGCTTTGCAAAGTCATGCGCATCAACGTAAGGCGGATTACTAATGATAATATCGTAACATCGCCCTTTTAAGCTTTCAAAACCATCGGATTGAATAAGGTTTATTTGCTCACCCAAATTATGCTGCCCAACATTAATTGCAGCAACAGCCAATGCGTCTGCAGAATTATCGATAGCATCCACTTTAGCGTCAGGAAATGCATACGCACAAGCAATAGCAATACATCCACTGCCCGTACCTAAATCTAAAATGGATTGTACCTTATCCGGATCAACCCAAGGACTGAACTGTTGTTCAATTAATTCTGCCGTTGGCGAACGCGGTATTAAGACACGCGAATCAATATAGAAAGGCAATCCTGCAAACCAGCTTTGATGAACCAAATAAGCTGTTGGGATGCGGTCGTTAATACGTTGACCTATTTTATCAACAACCAGAGCTCGCTCTTCTTTAGTTAAGCGTGCATCTAACCAAATTGGATCTAATACAGATCCCAATTTCAAACTCGCTAATATTAAATAGACAATTTCATCCCAAGCATTGTCTGTACCATGCCCATAAAAGAGTTGTGCTTGTTGGAATTGGCTAAAGCCCCAACGTAACAAATCACGTAAGGAAGACAGCTGCGTTATGGCTTCTGATTGCTTATCTGGAGTAAGAGAAAAGGAAGATTTGTCCACAAGGTTATTCATTAAAGGAATTGTCGGTATTTAAACATAGCGTCTAAGTAGAAACAATCGGAGGGTTATCTGACACGACATTCGTTGACGTTGTAAAGGGTGTATAGAAGCGACATAAATAAAAGGGCTGTACACTACTCTAATGACAAACCCCAGGACCTCATTGCGAGCGAATGTAATGAGCGTGCCAATCCAGGCACGACCGTTTTTAGATAAAAGTTATAGAATTTATATTTTATTAGCTTACGGGGTCTATACCTTTGTTCCAATCGATAGCTATTTTCCTGGATTGCCACGCGCTTCGCGCTCGCAATGACGAATCTTTTTTACAATGAAAACTTCGCATTAATAATTAGGATCTTTTTTATTCGTCACAAAAATAATTTACGTCGTTGTATAAACCTCAAAACCATCTTTGCGAGCGAATGTTATGAGCGTGCCAATCCAGGCACGACCGTTTTTAGATAAAAAAGTTATAGAATTTATATTTTATTAGCTTACGGGATCTATACTTTTGTTCCAATCGATAACTATTTTCCTGGATTGCCGTGCGCTTCGCTTGCAATAATGGACTTAAAAAAAATGCCGCGAAAAGATCGCGGCACTTAGTATGAAGAATGGAGATTCTTAGGAAGAACGCTCTACTAATTCGACGATGGCCATAGGTGCGCTATCGCCAGCACGGAATCCGCATTTTAAAATACGTAAGTATCCACCAGGTCTTTGTTTGAAACGTGGACCAACCGTGTTAAATAAAATAGCTACCGCTTTTTTATCACGTAAACGATCAAAAGCTAAACGACGATGTGCTACGCCATCTACTTTTGCTAAAGTAATTAAAGGCTCTGCAACACGGCGCAGCTCTTTTGCTTTTGCTAAAGTAGTAGTGATAACTTCATGTTCTAACAATGAAGCAGTCATGTTACGAAACATCGCTTTGCGATGGCTCGATGTCCGACCTAATCTTCGACCTGAATTAAGATGACGCATAATGCCGTACCCTTTTAATCTTTTTTAGTTTCTTCAATTTTTTCTAATTCTTCAGTATTTCCTTCCATTGCTTTTTTTAAGGAAGAAAATTGCTGAACCGGAACATCCATGCCTAACATTAAATTACGTTTCTGTAAGGCTGTTTTAATTTCCCATAAAGAAACTTTACCTAAATTAGGTGTTGATAGTAATTCTTGTTCTGTTTTTTGTACTAAATCACCAATACGATAAATATGTTCGGCCTTTAAACAATTAGCCGCACGAACCGTTAATTCTAATTCATCAACAGGAAGCAATAAAATAGGATTGATATCCGCATCAGGAACAGCGACTTCTACTTCTGGCTCATGGCGAAGTTCAACAAAAGTGCTTAATTGTTCTTGAATAATTGTAGCCGCACGACGAATTGCTTCTTCTGGTTCAATCGTACCATTTGTTTCCAAATCAATAATTAATTTATCTAAGTCGGTACGTTGTTCTACCCGTGCATTTTCAACAGAGTATGTAACACGTAAGATTGGATTAAACAGTGCATCTAGTTGTAATACGCCAACTTCACTTGCAAATTGATCCGTTTTACGTAAAGAAGCAGGCTGATAACCACGTCCTCTAACTACTTTTAACGTCATCTTAAACTCTTTAGGTTTTGTTAAATGCGCTATAACGTAATCAGGATTTTTAACTTCAACATCATGCGGCAATTCGATATCACCCGCAAGAATAGGGCCTACTGTATTTTTTACTAACTCAAGTGTAACTTCATCTCTGTCGTGTAATAAAAATGCAATCCCTTTTAAATTAAGTAGAATATCAATAATATCTTCTTGAACGCCTTCTAAGCTACTGTATTCATGAAGCACGCCTTCAATTTTTACTTCAACAACTGCACATCCATACATAGAGGATAACAATATACGACGAAAAAGATTCCCCATCGTATGACCAAATCCGCGTTCAAAAGCCTTCAAAATAACTAAAGATCTGTATTGACTTAAACTCTGAACTTCAATTGTTTGTGGTGTCAAAAATTTCTTAACGTTCGGCGTAGACATTTGCATGTGGATGGTTACCTTTTTTACTTGGAGTAATACTCTACAACTAGATTCTCATTAAATTCTAAAGGTAATTCACTACGTTCAGGAATCAATTTAACAATACCTTGTAGCTTAGTAGAATCAACATCTATCCAACTGGGTTGGGGCTTTTGTTTAGCGAGTTCTAGTGCAGCCTGTATACGTGTTTGTGTTTTACTTTTTTCTTTTATTTCAATTACATCCCCAGCTTTAACTTGGTAAGAAGGGATATTGACGATAGTTCCATTCACTTTTATCGCACGGTGCGAAACTAACTGTCTTGCCTCAGCACGTGTGGCAGAAAATCCAATACGGAAAACAACGTTGTCTAAACGGCATTCAAGTAACTTTAAAAGATTCTCACCCGTAATTCCTTTACGTTTCGCCGCTTTGGTGTAATAAAGTCTAAATTGCTTTTCCAGTACACCATAAGTACGTCGGATTAACTGCTTTTGGCGCAACATAACACCATAATCAGATAATCTTCCGCGCTTTGTACCGTGCATACCCGGAGGGGTAGCCAACTTACATTTGCTATCAAGGGCACGTATGCCACTCTTTAATTGTAAATCACTACCTAATCGGCGTGCTAATTTACAAGTAGGACCTCGGTATCTAGCCATTAACTTTACTACTCCGCTTGAATAATTTTTTCTAAACTCGACGACGCTTTGGTGGACGACAACCATTGTGCGGTACACCCGTGATATTTGTAATTTGCGTCACTTCAATATCTTTATTTTTTAAAGCCATAATAGCTTGCTCGGATCCTTGACCTGGTCCTTTTATTCTGACTTCAATTCGTCCCAAATTATGTTTGTATTTAGCTCGGTATCTGTCACAAGCTTTTTCAATCGCTTTTTCAAAAGCAACTCGAGCTGCAAAAGCGGTTCCCTTTTTAGTACCTTTAAACTCACAGGCCCCAGCAGAAGAAATAGCTAATGTATCTCCGCCCTTGCGAATACATATGATGGTATTATTAAATGATGTTGTCAGGTGCACAATTGCATCTGGAATAATTTCTTTTCGTTTGCGCATAGCTCCAGCCATTGCCTTCTCGGCCATTGTTGGTTGAGCTGAATGTGCGTTATATTCTGTCGTCATATTAATTAAATAACCACCTTATATGTTATGGACGCTATTAATTTCATTTACTAATCCTTGCGAATCATTTTACTAGGACCTTTACGTGTACGCGCATTAGTGCGGGTACGTTGACCACGAACAGGTAGTCCACGTCGGTGCCTGATACCTCTATAGCAACCCAAATCCATTAATCGCTTGATACTTAGTTGAACTTCTCGTCGTAAATCGCCCTCTACCTTAAAATCAAGTAATGCTTGACGGATAGCATCTAATTGCTTATCCAAAAGATCCTTAACTTTGGTTTCTGGCGGAATAGCCAAATTTTGGCATATTTTTTGTGCACGTGAACGACCTACACCATAGATTTCTGTTAAACCTATGACTACATGTTTATTTATTGGTATATTTACACCGGCTATTCGAGCCATTTTTAAACTCCAAACCCTTAATTTAAGATACTTCAAAAGGCGCAGTAGGGTATCTCACTGGCACCAAAAAATCAACAATAACCCGCACTTTGAACCCATTTATTTACTTGAGTTCTAGAACAGACACAACCAACCTGTCACAACCCTATTTGCACAAGTAAACCCAGGATGCCGCACATAGGCTGTATTCAACAGCAAAACTAAGAAAAATTAGCCTTGGCGTTGTTTATGACGCGCTTCAGCTGAGCAGATAATTCTCAGTTTTCCTTTACGTTTAATAACCTTACAGTTACGGCATATTTTCTTGATGGATGCTCTAACTTTCATAATAACCTCAAATATTTTTTCTCTATTTTAATACAACCCGCTGGGGCCACCAGGTAATCCCTTCAAATTCGCCTTTTTCAATAGTGACTCATATTGCTGTGACATCAATAAAGACTGTACTTGAACCATAAAGTCCATAATAACGACGACGATAATTAATAAAGAAGTACCACCAAAATAAAAAGGAACATGCCACGCAATTACCATAAACTCAGGCAATAAAGCGACTAAGGCCAGATAAATACTACCTATCAACGTTAACCGGGTCATGGTTCCATCAATATAACGAGCACTTTGCTCACCTGGTCTAATACCCGGGATAAAAGCACCTGATTTCTTCAGATTATCAGCCGTTTCACGTGGATTGAAAACAAGTGCCGTATAAAAGAAGGAGAAGAATACTATAGCAACCGTAAATAGCAAGATATAAAGTGGCTGTCCTGGGGACAGTAAAAAGCTGACATGCGAAAGCCATCCCATGCCTTTTACATTAGAAAACCATTGTGCAAAAGTACCTGGCAACATCATGATGCTAGAGGCAAAAATAGGGGGTATAACACCCGCCATATTGATCTTTAGGGGTAAATGGCTGGCCTGGGCACTAAATAGCTTTCGGCCTTGCTGACGCTGAGGGTAGTTAACCGTAATCCGACGTTGCCCACGCTCCATAAAGACGACAAAGGCGGTCACTAGGATGATTACTACCGAAATGCATAGGAGGGTTAAGAATTGAATCTGACCCTGTCTAAGCTGCTCTAATGACTTAACAATGGCTACTGGCAAGCCTGATACAATTCCGGAAAATATAATCAACGATATACCATTACCGATACCATGCTCTGTGATTTGCTCACCTAGCCACATTAAGAACATCGTTCCTGTGACTAGAGTCATGGTGGCTATAAAGTAGAAAAACAGGTCCGGGTTTAATACGACTTGATGGCTGATTAACCACTTTGCCATACCAACGGATTGGAATATAGCCAATATGGCTGTTCCATATCGCGTATATTGATTTATCTTGCGTCGACCAGCCTCACCTTCTTTTTTAAGCTGCTCTAAGGCAGGCACAATAGATGTTAAAAGCTGTACTACGATAGAAACAGAAATATAGGGTAAAAGACCTAGTGCAAAAACAGTAAAGTGAGACAGTGCTCCCCGGAAACATATTAAAAAGTCCGAGGATGCTATTATTTTGGTGGCTAAATAAATCTGCCAATTTATGGGGATCTAAACCAGGAACAGGTACATGTGCGCCCATCCTATAAACAAGGATGGCCAACAACACAAAGAGTAAACGACGCTTTAATTCGCTAAAACCGCTGCCGCTGCTAGGGAGTTTCTGCTTTCCGGCTGCTGAAGCAAAACGGTTTAGTTTGTTCATCTAGCCCTCAATGCTGCCGCCTGCAGCCTC
>CAMQQG010000023.1:0-14973 GCA_947034895.1 Rhytidiadelphus loreus
GGAAGCCGCCGGCCTTACCGTCCTGCGCTGAAGGAGAAGCATCATGTTCCAGGAACGCCACGCTCTTCTGCCGTCCGAAACGCATGACGAGGCGGCGCGCTATGCGTTCGTCTCCAGCCTGCGCAAGATGTTCACGACCGAACTCTTCCCAGGCATGCGAACCGTCTATCAGGACCGCCAGCGTCCCGCCTTCGAGGCAAAGCACGGCCGCGCTCCCGACACGGTGCGCGAGGCGCGCGACCTGATGGAGAAGAGCTTCTATTACCGCGGCGCGAACGTCATCGGTCGCGCCGCGCAGGAACTGCTCTGGGATACGGTCGGCGAGAGCATCGAGCGCCAGCTCGACACGATCGACGAGGCTGCCAAGCCGACCAATCACGATCTCGGCACGCTGCGGACTAACCCGGAACTCGCGATCCCACGCTATATCGACGCGGTCGATATCCATGTCATGCCCGGCAATTTCCACACCGAGCTCTCGCCCGACGATACCTTCGCCGGTGCGCTCTACGACCGCGGCGTGCATGTCTTCTCGTTCGGCGGGCTGGGGCCGCGCAACGACGGACTTGGCGTCGCGCATGCCGCGTTCGTCAAGGAACGTTTCCCCGATTTGAAACCCAAACGCATCCTCGACATGGGTTGCGGCCCGGGCTTCACGACGCTGCCGTGGAAAGAGGCCTATCCCGATGCCGAGGTGTACGGCATCGACATCGGTGCGCCCCAGGTCCGCTATGCGCATGGCCGTGCGGAATCGATGGGCGTCGGCGTCCATTTCAGCCAGCAGGACGCGACCGCGACCAATTTCCCTGATGGCTATTTCGACATCGTCGTTTCGATGCTCGTCACGCACGAGTGCCCGCAGCCTGTGATCCGCGGGCTGTTCAAGGAGGCTCACCGGCTGCTCGCGCCGGGAGGCGTGACTGTCCATGACGGCGGCGCCTCCTACGCGTCCGATCCGTTCGAGAATCTGCTGACCAGCTGGTTTGGAAACAACGCGAACGAGCCTTTCTCCGCCGGCTTCAAGGCGCTGGATTACGATCAGGCGTTCCTCGACGCCGGCTTCGAACGCGCCAATCTTGTCCGCGGCCAGCGCGACCCGGTCTATCTCAAGGGCCAGTTGCCGCCGATCAGCTTCATCGGCGCGATCAAAGAAGATGCGGGCAAGGAATAACGATGGGATACCGATTGGGCGTTGATGTCGGCGGCACGTTCACCGACCTATTGCTGTTCGACGAGGGCAATGGCGATTTCTGGCGGCACAAGACGCCGTCGACCCCAGCGGACAGTTCAGAAGGCATCCTGACCGGGGTCGAGACGCTGTGTGCCAAGGCCGGCGTATCGCCGACGAAGATCGCATATTTCCTGCATGGCACGACGGTCGCGACCAATGCGGTGCTGGAGGGGAAGGGCGCGCGCGTCGGCCTCGTGACGACCGAGGGTTATCGCCAGATCATGCAGATCGCGCGCAGCTTCGTGCCCGGCGGGCTGGCGGGTTGGATCGTGTGGCCCAAGCCCGAACCGCTGGCGCGGCTGGAGGACACGGTCGAGATCAAAGGCCGCATCAACGCGGCGGGCAAGGAAGTGCGGCCGACTGACGACGATGATATCCGCGCTGCGCTCAAGACCCTGAAAAACCAGGGGATAGAGGCGCTCACCATCAGCCTTATCAACGCCTATGTGAACGGCGACCACGAAGACCGGGTCGCGGCGCTGGCGGCGGAGATCCTGCCTGGCGTACCGATCTCGCTCAGCCATATCGTTCTGCCCGAGATGCAGGAATATGAGCGCACGCTGACGACTGTCGCCAACGCCGCAGTGCGGCCGCTGGTCGGGCGCTATGTGCGCAACCTTCGCGACAAATTGGCCAAGGTAGAGATGACCGGGCGGCTGTCGCTGCTGCGCTCGGACGGCGGGCTGATGTCGAGCCAGAAGGCCGAGGAACATCCCGTCGCGCTGCTGATGTCGGGCCCGGCGGGCGGCGTCACCGGGGCGCTGTGGGTCGCGAAGAATGCGGGGCTGAAGAATATCCTGACGCTTGATGTCGGCGGTACCTCAACCGACGTCGCGCTGATCGAGAATGGCGAGCCGCGCCGCGTGCGCACCACCGAGGTTGGGCATCTGTCCGTCCGCGCCTCGTCGCTCGACGTGAAGACGGTCGGCGCGGGGGGCGGGTCGATCGCCTATGTGCCGGAGTTAACCAAAGCCCTCCGCGTAGGCCCGCAGAGTGCGGGCGCGGTCCCGGGGCCGGCGGCCTATGGCAAGGGCGGCGTCCTGCCGACCGTCACCGATGCCAACGTCGTGCTCGGCTATCTGCCCGAGAACCTGCTGGGCGGCGCGTTCAAACTCGACCGGGCAGCGTCCAAGGTCGCGGTGCAAACGATCGCGGACGCGCTGGGCATCGGCTTGATGGAGGCGGCGCGCGGGATCATCGACATCGTCAACGAGAACATGTTCGGTGCACTGCGGATGATCTCGGTCCAGCAGGGCTACGACCCGCGCGATTTCGCACTGATGGGATTCGGGGGCGCGGGGCCGCTCCACGTCAATGCGGTGGCGCGGCTGATGGGCAGCTATCCGGCGGTGTCGCCCGTCAGCCCGGGCGTGCTATGCGCTCTGGGCGATGCGACGACACGGATGCGCACCGAAACCGCGCGCTCGCTCTCGAAGCGGCTGTCGGAGACCGATCTCGACGCCGTACTGACGCTGCTGCGGGAAATGGACGCGCAGGTCCGCACGCAGCTCGTGCAGGACGGTGTTGCTGGGGACGAGATCGAAACCGGGTTCGAGATCGACGTCCGCTATTCAGGCCAGGCGTTCGAGGTGCCGATGACAATCGAGCTGGCGACGCTGGAAGGCGATGGCCTGGCCGCGCTGACGCAGCGATTCGACGAGGAGCATGCGCGGCTGTTCACGTTCAATATGGATGCCGAACACGAACTGGTGAACTTGCGCGCGGTGGCGTCTGGGCGCGCGCTGGAACTGCCGGCGCTCGAACTGGCCAAGGGTGACGGCGATCCCTCACAGGCGAAACTGCGCGACCATGTGCTGTGGATGGACGGTGCCGAGCAGGCGGCGGCGATATACGACCGGTCGAAGCTGGAGGCGGGCGATGTGATCCCGGGGCCCGCGATCGTGACCGAGATGGATTCGACGACGCTGATCGAGACGCGCCACATCGGCACCGTAGATGCCTTCGGAAATATCCTGATCACGCCGCTCAATTAGGCAAGCCTGTTCCTCGGCGCAGGCTGGGGCCCAGTTGCGAGCCGCCCGATACTGGGCATCAGCCTTCGCCGGGGAACAAAGGAAGATACAATGCCCGCAACGATCGTCCAGACCAACGACACGCCCTTCGTCCAAGTCACCATCGACCCGGTCACCCTCGACATCATCGAGAACGCGCTGCGCAACGCCCGCATCGAGATGGATGCCACGCTGGTGCGTACCGCGATGTCGCCCGGCATCCGCGAACAGGGCGATGCCTTCCCGCTGATCGCCGACCACAAGGGCCGCATGATCGTGGGCCAGTTCGGCTCGTACATCGGCCCGTTCCTCGACGGCTATGACGGCACGGTCGAGGAGGGCGACATGATCTTCCTCAGCGATCCCTATTCGGTCGATGGCGCGATCAGCCATCTCAACGACTGGCTGGTGCTGCTGCCGGTGTTCAAGGACGGGCGGATCATCGCCTATACCTCGATGTTCGGGCACCAGAGCGACATCGGTGGCAAAGTTGCTGGATCGATGCCGATCGACGCGACCAGCATCTTTCAGGAGGGCGTCCGCATCCCGCCGGTGAAGATCTGGAAGAAGGGCGTCTACAACGAGGACCTGATCAAGCTGGTCATGCATCAGACGCGCAGCCCGGAGTGGTGCAAGGCCGATCTTAACGCGCTGATCGCCTCGTGCCGGGTGGCCTCGCGGCGTGTGATCGAAATGGCCGAGCGGTTCGGCGATGACGTGTTCGTCTCGGCCTGCGAGGACCTGCTCGCGCGCAACCACCGTGCGATGGCGAGCCTGATCGAGACCGCCATCGGCGACGAGCCGGTCAGCTTCGAGGATTATATCTGCGACGACGGCATGGGTTACGGCCCGTATAAGATCAAATGCACGATGTGGCGCGAGGGCGAACGCGTGGTGCTCGATTTCGACGGCACCGATCCACAGTCGAATGGGTCGATCAATTTCCTGCTGAACGAGAACATGATGCGGATGTTCTTCGGCATCTACATGATCATGGTCTTCGATCCGCAGATCCTCTTCAACGATGGCTATTACGACCTGATCGACATCCGCATCCCCGAAGGCTCGCTGTTGAAGCCCGCCTTCCCAGCGGCCCTCTCGGGTCGTACGCATGCGTTGGGTCGCCTGTTCGACATCCTCGGCGGCCTACTCGGCCAGAAGACGCCGGAGTTCCTCAACGCTGCAGGCTTCTCGTCGAGCCCGCATCTGTTTTATTCGGGGCGCGATGCGAAGGGTGAGTGGTTCCAGCTGTTTCAGATCGGCTTCGGCGGCATCCCCGGGCGGCCGATCGGCGACGGCCCCGACGGGCATTCGCTGTGGCCGAACTTCACCAACGTGCCCAACGAATTCCTGGAGCGCTATTTCCCGCTGATGATCGAGCGTTACGAGACCGTGCCCGACAGCGGCGGCGCGGGGCTCCACCGCGGCGGCAACGGTATCCTCATGACGTACCGCTTCCTGGAGCCGGGGCTGATCGCGATCCACGACGATCGCTGGCTGACCTATCCTTGGGGCGTCAACGGCGGCGCGCCGGGTGCGCGCGCGCGCAAGGTCCTGCGGCGCGCGGACGGGACGGAGGAGATCGTCGGCAACAAGCGCGAGGACATGCATGTCGAGGCGGGGGACGAACTCGACTTCATCACCTGGGGCGGTGGCGGCTGGGGCGATCCGCTGGAACGCTCGTCCGAACTGGTCGCGAAGGAGATCCGCCAGGGGCTGGTCACCGTAAACGGCGCGCGCGCGTACGGTGTGGTGATCGCCGAGGGCATCGTCGATACCGCCGCAACCGAGGCATTGCGCGGCGAGATGCGTCGCGACCGCGGCAATGCGATCCCCTTGTTCAACTACGGCCCCGGCATCGAGGAACTGCGCGCGAACGCCAAGGCGGAGACTGGGCTCGACGCGCCCAAGCCGCCGATCCGCCGCGAACCGGTGCTGGCGATCGCGGCCGAATGATGCTTGCCCGTCCATGTTCCCCGGCGAAGGCCGAGGCCCAGTTGCGAGCGGCCCGAGATTGGGCCCCCGCCTTCGCCACGGAACACTCTTAGTGAACGACGCCCTCACCGACGACTATGCCAAAGCCGGCTTCGGCGGCCACCTGCCGTTCGGCAAGCGCCCTGCGTTGCTGATCGTCGATGTGTGCCGCGCCTATCTCGACGCCGCGTCGCCGCTCTATGCGGGCGTCGAGGACGCGCTGGCCGCCAATGTCACGCTCACGGCCGCGGCACGCGCCGCAGAGGTGCCGGTGGTCTTCACCCGCGTGCGCTACACCGCGGGCGGGCGGGACGGGGGCCTCTTCTACCGCAAGGTTCCCGCGCTAGCGGCGTATCTGGATGACAATCCGCTCGGCGACTTTGATGATGCGCTGCGGCCGCTCGCGGACGAGATCGTCGTGACCAAGCAATATGCCTCGGCCTTCTTCGGCACCTCGCTCGCCGCCAGCCTGACCGCGATGGAGGTCGATACTCTCGTAATCACGGGCTTCTCGACCTCGGGCTGCGTCCGCGCCACCGCGCTGGACGCGCTCCAGTACGGCTTCATTCCATATGTCGTCCGCGAGGCGTGTGGCGACCGCGCGCCCGAACCGCACGACGCCAGCCTGTTCGACCTCCAGGCCAAATATGCCGAAGTCGTCGGTTTGGCGGATGTCGTTCCCCTGCTACAGCGCGGCCAACCTTAAGCCGACTAGGATGACGACCGTGACGACATATGACGCAAGGCTCGGGCTCTATATCGCGGGCGAATGGCTGGGCGCGGAGGGACGCGACACGCAGGACGTGCGCAATCCCGCCACCGGCGCAGGGCAGGCGGCACTCCCGCTCGCCACCGCCGCCGATCTCGATCGTGCGCTCGAAGCGACGCAGCGCGGGTTCCTCGCGTGGCGCGCAACCCCGCCCGAAACCCGCGCCAAGGTGCTGATCAAGACCGCGCAGCTGATGCGCGAGCGCGCCGATCACCTTGCGACGATCGCGACGCTGGAACAGGGCAAGATCCAGGCCGAGGCCAAGGGCGAAGTGGCGTTCGCCGCCGCGTTGCTCGAATTTCATGCGGGCGAGGCGCTGCGCATCTACGGTCGCGTCCTGCCGCGCCCGGCGGGCACGCGCAGCCTGGTGCTGCAACAGCCGGTCGGTCCCGTCGCGGCGTTCTGCGCGTGGAACTTCCCGATCATGAACGTGGTCCGCAAGATCGCGCCCGCGCTGGCGGCGGGGTGTTCGATCATCATAAAGCCCAGCGAGGAAACTTCGGGCTCCGCGGTCGAGGTCATGCGCTGCTTTCAGGATGCGGGGGTGCCGGGCGACGTCGCGCAATGCGTGTTCGGCGTGCCCGACATGGTGTCGCGCCGGCTGCTCGCCTCGCCGATCACGCGCAAGCTGAGCTTCACCGGATCGGTGCCGGTCGGCAAGCATCTGATGCGGCTTGCGGCGGATACGATGATGAAGACGACGATGGAACTGGGCGGCCACGGCCCGGTGCTGGTGTTCGACGATTGCGACCTGGAGAAGACGCTCGACCTGCTCGTCGCGCACAAGTTCCGCAATGCCGGCCAGGTCTGCATCGCGCCGACGCGCTTCCACGTGCAGGAGGGTATCTACGACGCCTTCACCGCCGGGTTCGCCGAACGCACCA
This sequence comes from Rhytidiadelphus loreus, assembly GCA_947034895.1. Taxonomy (NCBI): domain Eukaryota; kingdom Viridiplantae; phylum Streptophyta; class Bryopsida; order Hypnales; family Hylocomiaceae; genus Rhytidiadelphus; species Rhytidiadelphus loreus. Next base: position 6,871 of record CAMQQG010000023.1, read on the forward strand.
AGGCGCTGAGGGTTGGTGATGGCATGGCGCCCGCCACGCAAATGGGCCCGATGGCCAATCCGCGCCGGCCCGAGGCGATCGGCGCGATGGTGGACGATGCGAAAAGCCACGGCGCGCGCGTGCTGGCGGGCGGCGAACCGTTCGCCAGCGAGGGCGGATTCTTCTTCGCGCCCACCGTGCTGGCCGATGTGTCGCTGGACGCGACCGCGATGAACGAGGAACCCTTCGGCCCGATCGCGCTGCTGCGCCCGTTCGCCACGCTGGACGATGCGATCGAACAGGCCAACCGCCTGCCGTTCGGGCTCGCCGCTTATTGCTTCACCGAAAACGGCCGTCGCCAGAATTTGCTCGGCGACGCGGTGGAGGCGGGGATGGTCGCGATAAACTCGGTCCGGCTCAGCTGGCCCGACAGTCCGTTCGGCGGGATCAAGGACAGCGGCCACGGGTCGGAGGACGGCCCCGAGGGCGTCGCCGCGCATATGGTCACCAAGACCGTACATATGATGTGAGCGTATCCCGTCGCGCTATGTCAGCGCGACGGGAAGGTCTTCTGCGTCCAGCCGACAATCGCGTCGGCCACCTTGTCCTTGCTCTCGCGCATGCCGTGCGTGCCGTTGTCCAGCATCAGCGTGGTCGTCATCCCCGGCTTCTGCGCGGCGGTAAAGCGGTCGAGGAAGTCGTTACCCTTGAACAGCGGATCGTTGTGGCCGACGATAGAGATCGTCGGTACCGAATATTCGCGTATACGGTCGGTGTGCGTGCCGCGCGTGGCGGGATTGTTGACGTCCCAGAAGGTCTGTGCGGTCAGATACCCGATCATGTGCTTCGTGCCCTCGCCGCGGTCGATTGCGGCCTTCGCCTCGGCGAGCTGAGCGTCGACCATGGGCCGGCCCTCCTGTTCGATCGTCCGTTCGCGCTCGTTGAGCGTTGGCGCCATGAACGCGACGCCGATCACGCGGGGGTCGTGCGCCTGCGCCATATAGTTTGAAATATAAATGCCGCCATTGGAATGGCCGACCGCGACGAGCCGGTGGAACCCCAGCCGGTCGATCGCGGCGATCCACCGGCCGAGATCGTCCGCCTGCTCCTGCATGTTCGACGACCCAAACCCGGCAACGCCGGAAATGCGGAATTCGGGCGTGAACACGACATACCCGCGCTGCGCCAGGTGCCAGCCCACCCAGTGGCCCGAGGAATCAACGGTATCCCCCGTACGCCCATGGACGAACAGATAGGCCGGCTTCTTGGGGTCGCCGCTACCCTCGGGCGCGTAGACGACTGCGGGCAGGCGGCGACCGTCTGCCGTAGTCACGTCGATCACGGTCTCTATCACGCGCGGCGGCACGCCCAGGCCATGCGCCTCGAGGAAACCGGCGACCGCATCGCTCGCCGCGCTTTCTTTGCCGGTAAAACCGCTGTCCGCTTGCGGATAGGATACGAATTGCATCGGCGCGGCCGGCGCGATCGTTTTCAAATGGGTTTGGGAATACTCCGGATCCCGGCCTGCACCAATGACCAGCGTCGGCACGCGCAGCGCGGCGAGCAAATCGGCGTTGCGCACCGCTGCGCGTGGACTCCAAAAGCTCTCGAACTGCTCGGGCGGGCCGTTGAAGATGCCGTTGCCGATCCAGGGATCTACCTTGGCATCGGGCCGGCCGCCGACCTCGATCGTGTTGCCTTTGGGGTATGTTCCGGTGCCGGCGGCGACCGACGCGGCGGCCGCGGCCGACCGAGCCGCATAATTAGGTCCTGCGAGGTCTGCGCGCGGATAGGCGCGCAGCTCGGTCAGGGGCGAGAACAGCAGGACCGCCTTCACGCGTCTGGTCCCGGGCACGTCGAGCGGCTCGTCGGGCATGCGCTTCATGTAATCGGCGACCGCGATCGCGCCGTAGCCCTCGCCCGATAACACAAAATTCTCGTAGCCACGCTGCTCGAGCGCGGTCAGCGCCGCGTCGATCTCCACCGCGGTGCTTTCGAACGGAAACAGCGCGAATTCACGTTGGAGGTTCGTGTACAGGCTGAGCACGGTATAGCCGCGCGCCGCCAGCCGCTCCGCGGCGAAGCGCGTCGACTGCCCCTCACGCAAGGGGTTGGACGCCGGCCCCTGGTCGATCATTACGATCGCCGGCCCGTGGACGTTCTCGCCCGCGGGCGGCGTGAACAGGATCGCGGGCATGTTCACGAAGCCACCGCCGGGCGCCTTGGACTGTTTGCCGGGGGGCGCGGCGGGGAGGGTGATGATCTCCATGTGCACGCCACCCGCGGGGAAGGCGCCGACTTGCTTAGCTTGCGCGGTGGCGGAGGTAGCTAGTGTGATCGCCAATGCTGCTGCGCCGTAGAGCGCCATATTGAACGCTTCGCGCCAGCAAGGCATGTCGTGGGGGATTGCCGACCGTGCCGACGCTGATCGAACATTGGAAGACGCTCGGAAGGGGTGTCGCGTCAGTCGCCGGATAAAAGTGTCTGTCATTACGTCCGCCTCGCTCGGTCAGTCTTCAGGACTTCCGTACGACGGGCGACGGACGCGACGCATTGAGTTTTACGCATGAAGCTATGCGATCGGACGATGTTCGTGGTTCACAGGCCTCTACATAGGCGTCGAAACGGGCCCCCACCATATTTCACTGTAACTCTATTACATTGCACAATAACCTCGGATTGGAAGGGGTCCTCATCGGCGCCGATGGGATCCCTCAAAACCGGAGTCTCCACTTCCCAGACATCTACTCGGGTTGCCGATAGGTAGGGTCCCGTTTCGATGCCTATTCACACGCAGCCCATTGCGGTTAACGGAAACGATGCCGCTCAGCACCTTTCGGTCATCAACCCTCGGCTTGCCATGGCTCTTGGGAAAGTACGGCTGAAGCCGCGTTTTCTGCTGGTCCGACAGCCATTACAGGTCGCTCATCCAAGGTATCTTCACGGAGCGTGAATCAGGTCGCGACGCTCGTACCAATGAGTCATGACCCTAGGCCAGCCCCAGGCGTGATCCCGTGCCCACGTCCTTGATGGCGAAGAAGGGCTCGAAGATGCGCGCGTCGACCTGGGCGGAATGCCGACTCACTCGTTGATCACCGAGTGTCGAACCGCGTCGCCCGGCACGTCGGCATCGTCACGGTCGGACATGTTCGAGGCGGCGATCACAATCGTTCCGCCCAGCGGCATTGCGTCCCCGCGTTGGACCATCCCATAGTTTTTAACCTTTCATAAATATCTCGCCAATACGCTACTTGTAAGTAGCACTGTATGAGACTAGATCATCTCATACAGCAGGGAGATAAGACATGGATTCGCAGGGACTGGAGGTGGCTCTGGTGTCGTCGCGGCTGCGCAGGATGGGCGACGACGCCTTCCTTCTCGCCGAGGCCAATCACCGCGTTGCGAACGAGATCGCGGCGGCGACGGCGGCGCTGCGTCTCGTCAAGGCGGCGAGGGGTTCCAAGTCGCGGTGGCGGCTGCTGGGAGACGCGATCGAGCGTCTCGAGGCGTTCGCGGTGACGCATCGTCATTTCGCAGCCGTCCATTCCGAGGGGACCCGTGTGGACGTCGGCGCGGGCCTCGCGGTCGTGTGCTCGGCCCTCGCGCTCGCGCGCCGGTCGGCGCCGGGCAGCACGATGTCCCTCGATCTCCCATCGACGTACGTGGACGGGGCTACCGCCAGGAACCTCGCCCTTGTGGCGGACGAGCTCGTCACCAACGCTATCAAATATGGGTTGGAGGGTCGTGCAGGCATGCTGATCGTCTCGCTCCGCGACGACGGCGAATGCGTCCACCTCGTCGTGTCCGACGATGGGCCGGGTATCTCGTCGGGCTCGGATCCGGACGGGAGCGGGCTTGGCTCGGGCATCGTCGCCGAGCTGGTCCGGCGCTCGGGTGGTGAGATCGTTTACCAGACCGGATGCCACGGCACCACGGTCCACGTCTCCATGCCCTACCGTGGCACGTGCGATGCATAAGCGTATCGCGCAGGATGCGTGGGTCGAGGACCAGGTCTTCGCCAGCAACGCCGGCCGGATGCAGCCACACGTCCTGCGGCCACACGTCCTGCGACCGTGCGCCGCCATCGAGCCCGGAGACGGTTTCGAGGGCAGGTCCTCCGTCGCGCAGCGTTTCAGCGCGCTCACGTGCGAGCTTCCGCTGGTCGGAGCCGACGGGATGCTGCCGCACGCCCGTGGCCCCGGAATCGAGATGATTGAATCGATCCGGAAGGAGGCGCCGTGGTATTCGCCCGCGCTCGACGTGATCGCCCGCCAGCTCTCGCTGGCGCTCTGGGCGGGTCGGCCGTGGATGACGTGGCGGCCGCTGTGCCTCGTCGGCCCGCCCGGGATCGGCAAGACCCACTTCGCGCGACTGCTGGCGGAGCGTGGCGGCTCTGCCGCGATGACGCTGGACGTCGGCGGGACCGTCGACGCCCGGACGCTGGAGGGGACGGCGAGGGGATGGCGGAACGCTCAGCCCTGCTGGCCGGCGGTTGCGCTCGCGCAAACGGGCATCGCCAATCCCGTGCTGCTCGTCGACGAGCTCGACAAGGTCTGTCACCGCGCCGGGGCGGGCGCGGTGGACGGCGTGCTGCTGGGCATGCTCGAGCGGTCCACGGCGGCGCGCTACTTCGACCGTGCGCTGATGGCCGAAGTAGACATCTCGGCGGTGTGCTGGCTGCTCGCCGTCAATGACGCCGACGCCATTCCATCGCCCCTCCGCTCGCGGATCGACGTGGTCACGCTGCAGGGTCCAACGCCGGCGCATTTCGACGCCGTGTTCGCCTCGGTGCTTCGGGGCATCGCTGGCGGGCTCGGCGTGCCGGCGGCCGCGCTCCCCGCGCTGCCGCGCTACGCGGTCGAGATGGTGAGACGGGATTTCGCGTCCAACCGTTCGGTACGCCGCCTTCGCCGTCACGTCGAGGACGTCGTGGCGACGCTCGCGTCGGCATCGCCGGGGAGCCGCCGCGACGTTCCGTTGACGGCCTCTGCAAGGCAAGTCGCAATCGGTGATACCGGGTTCGTCCTCGGTCGGGGCGCGCTGCCGATGCGCGGCGACGGGAGGCGGGATACTGCCCGCTTAGTCCGCGTCGGCGTTGTCTTCGTTAGGTCGCCGCCTGGGCCGCTCGTCGACGCCCTGCGGGTTCCGCCACGCGAACGGACGCTTCGATATGGAGCGGTAATCGACGTGTATGCCATCGAAGAATTCGGCGAGCGTTACCCCGAGCGCCCCGGCGAACCTAGCAAGGGTCGTCGCGTTGCAGTTGAGCTTGCCGTTCTCCGCCCGCCACACGTAGCCCCGTGCGAAGCCAGCCGCCTCGGCAAGCTCGGCCACGCTTATGCCTCTGGCCGCGCGAAGCTGCGTGATGCGTTCGCTGATAGCCAGCAGCAGGGGTTCGGTCGGGTTAGTTTCCACAACGCGGGCTGTAGCTCTACCTCGAATGGCTTGTCACCGTCGTCGTCGCTGCGGTGTAGTGCTTGCGTCTGCCGTCGATGTGGTCAGGCGTCGTGGAAAACCTTGCCCGCGACGCCGCCGGCGTCCCACTTCGCTGTGTCCTGGGTACCGAACGCTTCCGCGCAGAACATCCGCATCTCGGCCGCGAACCTTTCATCGGTGACGCCGAGAATGGTCTCGCCGAGCTGCGTCAGCGCGACGGCGAACGCTTGGGTGTCGATCACCAGCAGGCGCCGTGGCGCGGTGCCGCGTGCCTGCAGCTTCGCAAGTTCCGCGTTGCTGAAGACGCCGATCGCCTCGCGGAGCGGCTCGTCGGCCCGGTCGTCGCTGCCCAGCTCGCTGAGGACCGACGGGGCGAGCATCAGCGTGCGCAAAGGCCGCTTGGCCGGACCGACGCCGTTTGCGCGCGACCATCCGTATGCGATCGCGCCCTTCGCCATCGTCCAGTCGGTGCGTAAGACGCGGATCGCGCGGGTCGGCGCCATGCCCGCATGCATCAGTTCAAGGGCGAACAGGGTCTGCACGAGGTCGTCCAGACCGAGCACGGCCTTGCTGCCCCTGCCCTTGGCGACGGGCGAGGGGAAGTTCATGCCGCGCAGATACTTCAGCCGTCCGACGAGCGGCCGTTCGCCGTTCGCCTCGGCCAACCGCTCGGCCGCGCGCTCGATTGTCGCTACGTTGAAGATCGCTCGCCCTCCCTCGGCCGCCTGGGACACGCGTAGCACGGTGATGGCGGGTGGCGAAAGCGTTGCCCGTGCAGGACCCGTGGGCCAGCCCTTCTCGTCGGTCATGGTATTCTCTTTCGTGGTGGGTGGGGTTAATGGTGCCGGGACCTCGGGATTTGGCTGGGGCTCGTCCGGGCCGAGGCGGACGTGACCGGGCGGCGGTTCATGGTGCTTGATGTCGAGACGCGGCTGTCGGACGACGCGGTTCTGCGCGTGCCGCGTGACCGCCGGCCAACGATCGAGCGTGTCGCGCTTCAGGAGGTCCACGCCGCCGCCACGCTCGTCTTCGAGCAGGGTTTGGACGGGATGTTCTCCGGGTTCGCGCTTGAGTGTGCGGAGTTAGGCGAGGGCGGCGAGGCTGCCCTGCTCATGGGGCTCGCTGGGCGCGTCGACAGCGAGCATGCCCGCGGGTCGACGCTCGTGACCTTCAACGGCGCGCACGACCTGTCAGTCCTGCGTCGGCGCGCCGGACGACATTGGCTGTTCGACAGATTCGGATGCGAGGACTGGCAGCCGGCGGGCGAGGGCCACGTCGATCTCATGCTGGCCAACCGCTACGGCGGTGGTCGCTTCGCCAGCCTCGTCGACGTCTGCGCGGGCTTCGGCTTCGACGCTTGGCCGCCTGGCCCGCTATTGAAGCGTCACGGTCTGCCGTCGGGCGGGGACAAGTGCATCCTCGACGTGGTTTCGACGGCGCTCCTGCTCTTCCACGAGTTCTCCTACCGCGACGGCTCGCCCATGCCGCTCGCCCGGGGGTGGAGCGCGCTGGCGGCGGCGTTGCGGCCGCGGCTTGCGGACAGGCCCCACCTAGCCCCCATCGTGGGACATCCGGCGATCAGGGAGTTGTTGGCGCTATGCGCGCTGCACGATGCTCGCTCTGGGGAGCGGCGACGGGCTGTTTAGCCTCGTCCATCGCGACCCTGCCAACGACGGTAAATGTGCAAAGGCGGCGGGTACCGGTTCTTGCCGCCTAGCCGATTACATTTCTGTCTTCTGAGTTTTCATGTTCAACCGCTCGAGGCGTCAATGGCGTACGTATCACGACTCTTCATCTGCCGATCGAATACGGCCTTTTCCAAACTGCTTGCCGCGGCAGATGAATGTCGACGGGCAATGAAGCGCTCAAATCTGACGGGTCGTACCTATCTTGAGGCCCGTTCAGACGTCATCCATCATGCGTCGTAATTTTTAGGGATTTTGGACAACTTCGTTTTTCTAAATCTATTGCGAAGTTTGTCCAAAAAGACGCTGCTGAGAGGCGATGCCGCCCCGGATCATCTTCGTCTGGGTTGAAGTATAGTGCATTGCCGACGGGGTCAATATGACGCCGTGAGGCGCGCGGCCCCGGATCGTGACGCGCCTGACAGCGCCCGTCACGGGCGCAACTTGGCCGCCGTTGCCGCAGATCGAGCGTGCCTTCCGAAGGGAACAACGCAGACCCGTTAACCCTCGAAGGTTGCAGGGAGCGCACGATCATTATATTGGGATGACATTCTCCCATCCCAGTTGCGAGTCGGTAATGTCTGTCCTGCGCTACGAACTGACGAGCGACATCGACGATCCCGTCGTCGTGCTCGCCGACGACCTGCCGCTGCTCGACGAGGGACTCGCGGCAAGCCTGCTCTATGTCGACGTCGCGCGCACGACGGCGCTCTCCCGCATGTCGTCGGTGCTGGGCGTACTGCGCGCGGAGGGGGCGTACGACGCCGCCACCGGCCGCCTGAAGCTCTTCGACTCCGGCTCCGGCCGTTCCTTCATGAACCGCTTCCTGCGACGCTCGGGATGCGAGGTGCGGACCATCCGCAACCGCGGCGGCAAGCGCGTCTCGCATCCCGAACGCGATGCGTACTTCGACCACATGCTCACGTCCGCGCGCGCGTTCGTCGAGACGCTCTACGAGGCCGGGGTGCTCGTCGGGCAGCGGGCGCTCGACATCGAAGGCTGG
>CAMQQG010000024.1:0-58956 GCA_947034895.1 Rhytidiadelphus loreus
CTTTAATTTAAAAGACGGAAATGCCTATACCCGAGATGTCATTATTGAAGGGCCAGTAGCTGCTATTACTATTACAGGTCGTGTTGGATTGGAGGCGAAAGATTATGACTTAGAGATTAATGTGCTACCACACTTTACCTCTAGTTTACCGGTGATTGTTGGTTTAGCGGGGGGGCCTATTGCTGGTGCTATCACTTGGGTTGCAAATGCAGTATTAGGTTCTACTGTACAAAAAATTGCAGAAACAAGTTACCACGTAACAGGCTCTTGGGCTAAACCAGAAATTCAAAAAAATATTTAAAATATTTATAGCAAACACGAAGGATAATGCTACATTGTACTTTTTACAAAACTTATTTTTGGGTTAATCTTTAGGCGCATGAATTGCATCCTAATGCTGCCTAAGATAGGATGTGATCATGACCAAAAATAATCTTACACTTGCCCGCCGAGTTTTATTAGAACCTGCGGGTCTTACTGAAAATCAATTACAAACCGTTTTAAGTCAGCTATTAAATCCATCAGTGGATATGGCCGATCTCTATTTTCAAGCGACTCAATCAGAAAGTTGGGTATTGGAAGATCGTATCATTAAAAATGGCAGCTTTAATATTGAACGGGGTGTTGGTGTGCGCGCCATTAGTGGCGAAAAGACAGGGTTTGCTTACTCAGACGATATCATTTTGCCTGCATTACAATCAGCGGCTAAGATGGCAGCCAGTATTGCGAGAAGTGGGCAACATGGCCGAATGAACGCTTGGCATAAAAATCTGCCTATAAAGCCTTTATATCAACCTATCGATCCTATCCTATCTTTAAATGAACAGGAAAAGCTGGACTTATTAAGACAAGTGGATGAGGCTGCAAGGGTAATGGATCGACGAATTCAACAAGTTAATGTTAGTTTGTTAGGAATGCAGGAAACTATTCTAGTATTGAATAGTGATGGTTCTATGTCCGCTGACATTAGACCTTTGGTTCGTTTAAATGTCAGCGTTATTGCCGAAGAAAACGGGCAGCGTGAACAAGGATTTGCAGGCGGTGGTGGACGAACGGATTATCATTATTTTATACGTGACAATATTGCAATTGATTTGGCAAAAGAGGCTGTTCGCCAAGCAATTTTAAATTTAGACGCTGTGCCTGCGCCAGCCGGTACGATGCCTGTTGTATTAGGGCCAGGTTGGCCGGGTGTGCTGTTGCACGAAGCAGTAGGTCACGGCTTAGAGGGCGATTTTAATAGAAAGGGAAGTTCTGCTTTTACAGGTCGAATTGGTGAACGCGTTGCTTCACCAGGTTGCACTGTTGTAGATGATGGTACCTTGCCGAATCGGCGTGGTTCACTGACCATAGATGATGAGGGTACCCCTACGCAAAGAACCATATTAATTGAAAATGGCATTTTAAAAGGTTATATGCAAGATAAACTTAATGCCCGATTAATGGGAACGCAATCTACGGGTAATGGGCGTCGAGAATCGTATGCTTGCTTGCCGATGCCAAGAATGACCAACACCTATATGTTACCTGGTCCTTATGCACCTGAAGAGATTATTGCCTCGGTAGAAAAAGGTTTATATGCCGTGAATTTTTCTGGTGGGCAGGTTGATATTACTTCAGGAAAGTTTGTATTTTCTGCTTGCGAAGCTTATCTGATTGAAAACGGGCGTATCACGCGTCCTGTTAAAGGCGCTACTTTAATTGGTAATGGACCCGACGTTTTAACTCAGGTTTCTATGATAGGTAATGACTTAAAACTCGATAGTGGAATTGGTAGTTGTGGAAAAGATGGTCAAAGTGTTCCGGTGGGGGTAGGCCAACCTACTTTAAAGATAGATAGTCTAACTGTAGGCGGTACTGCAGCTTAAATTTTCTTTTAGTCAATGTACTAAAAAACTTTAAAAATTTATTTCACAGATTATGAAAGAATCTACATCCCATCTTTATACCTACAAGCGTTTATTGCGTTATCTAAAACATAACTGGGGATGGTTTTTTCTAGGGATACTGGGTACCGTTCTCCTATCGAGTACTGATGCAGGCTTAATTTGGTTTTTAAAACCTTTATTAAATAAAGGTTTTGTTGCTAAAGATATGCATTTTATACGTTTTTTACCCCTGATTTTAGTAATAGCGTTTATGTTACGTGGGTTGGCTAATTTTGCTTCAGGTTATTGTTTAGCGCGTGTGGCTAGAAGTACCGTCTTAAGAATTCGCGAACAAGTTTTAGCAAAACTATTACGTTTGCCCGCTGCTTTTTATGACAAAACAACTTCAGGTCAATTACTTTCAAATATTATTTATAATGTAGAACAAATCGCCAATGCCAGCACTAACTCTTTAATTACTTTAGTGCAAGAAACCTCCTTTATTATTGGTTTAATTGTCATTATGTTAACGGCAAGTTGGCAATTAAGTTTACTTTTCTTTGTTACTGTACCCACGATAGTTTGGATTGCACGTTACTCAAGTCGTCGCATGCGAGTTTTGAATAAAGCCGTACAGGATTCCATGAGTGAATTAATTCAGGTTGCTGAGGAAGTTATTGATGGTTATAAAGTGATTCGTACTTTTGGTGGGGAACATTACGAAACGAAAAAATTTAACGACTTGCTAGGGCGTAATCGTTTTCGTGAATTAAAAGTAGTGGTGACGAGCTCTTTTGCTAGTTCTGCGGTACAACTTATTGCGGGATGTATTGTCGTTATTACGATTTATCTTGCAACTTCACATTTAACACATATTACAGCAGGTGGTTTTGCATCGATGGTTACTGCCATGTTGCTTTTACTAAAACCCATGCGCAATTTAGCCGCAGTTAATAATGTTATTCAACGTGGTGTAACGGCAGCGAATAGTGTTTTTGAATTATTAGATGAAAAACCAGAGCGTGATGAAGGAACACTTACGTTAACGACTATAAAAGGTGCATTAGAATTTCGAGATGTAAGCTTTTCTTATTTGCCAAATCAACTTGTTTTGTCGAGTATTAGTTTTAAAGTAAAGTCCGGTGAAACCATTGCTATCGTAGGGCGCTCTGGCAGCGGAAAATCGACCTTAGTTAATTTATTACCGCGTTTTTATGATCAATACACAGGTAAGATTTTATTAGATGATATCGATATTCGTGAGTTAAAACTTTCGAATCTTCGTAGTCACTTTGCTTTTGTTTCTCAAAATGTAACATTATTTAACGACACTGTTGCGCACAACATTGCTTACGGTCAATTAAGTAATGTTAGTGAAGAAATGATCAAACGCGCTGCAATAGCAGCGCATGCGATGGAATTTATTCAGCAATTACCGCAAGGATTGAATACTTTAATTGGTGAAAACGGTGTGTTACTATCCGGCGGTCAACGGCAAAGAATTGCAATTGCACGTGCGTTGCTTAAAAACTCACCTTTTTTAATTTTAGATGAGGCGACTTCTGCCTTAGATACTGAAGCGGAGCGTCACATACAAGCGGCATTAGAGGAACTTATGCACAATCGCACCACTTTAGTTATCGCGCACCGCCTTTCTACCGTAGAAAAAGCTAATAAAATTTTAGTTATGGATGCTGGTTGTATTGTTGAAACCGGTACACATCAAGAACTACTCACAAAAAATGGTTATTACGCAAAGCTCTATAGTATGCAGTTTGCGATTTAAATAGCTTTTTTATAAAGCTCATTGTTTTAGAATAGGATACATAAGGATATGTTGGCGTGTTTTTTTCTTCTTGTATTGCGTTTTTTGTCACCATAGTCTGCATTCTTTTACTTAAGCCTTTAGCGTTACGTCTTAATTTAGTCGATATTCCCAATGATCGAAAGCACCATCAATATCACACACCACTTATAGGTGGTTTAGCTATATTTATAGGTTTTTTAGCTGCGCTAGTAACGTTGCCAATTTCTTTACAACATTATCGAAGCTTTATTGCAGGCGCGGCGGTGTTAGTTTTTATCGGAATGCTGGATGATTTTCATGAACTTTCGCCAAAGAGCCGCTTTTTAGCGCAAATCTTTGCATTGTCATTAATGTTTTTTTGGGGGGCAGTAAAGTTGACTTATTTAGGTAATTTATTTTTTTATAAACCTTTGGGTTTAGGTATCTACAGTTTACCTGTCACTATTATTGGTGGTTTAGGTATTATCAACGCTATTAATATGAGCGATGGTGTGGATGGTCTATCCGGTAGTTTGGTATTAGGAGAGTTAATATTACTAATTTATTGTGCGGTTATAGGGGAGCAATTTTTATCGTTACCTATTCTATTATTGATTTTAGCAACTGTTTTAGCTTTTTTAATGTTTAATTTTCGTTGCTTTGGTCGATTACATGCGCAAGTATTTATGGGTGATGCGGGGAGTATGTTTTTAGGGTTTGGATTAGTTTGGTTTTTAATTGAACTTTCACAGTCAGGCCCAAAAATGATCACCCCTGTGACGATGTTATGGATTATGGGCTTGCCTTTGTTTGATACAGCCGCTGTTATGCTGTACAGAGTGAGTAAAAAAAGATCAATTTTTTCTTCAGATAGACAACATTTGCACCATTTATTAATTGAATTAAAGTTTACACCCGCGCAAATAAGTATCAGCTTAGGTATTAGTAATTTAATATTAGGTATGCTTGGTTTATTAGCTTTTCATTGTCAATTATCAGAAGGAATTATTTTCATTAGTTTTCTAATTCTCTTTCTAATCTATTATGTAAGTATATTTTATTTACGATTTAAGCTTTCACAAATGAAAAATAGTTTATTTTTTGCACGTTTATTAAATGAAAATTAAAAAATACTTGCATTCTTTAGTAATTATGTATAAAAACTAAGTTGTTATTAAATATTGCTGCGTGCATTTTTAAACACGGTGGATTTAGTAACAGAAAAATTTTTCTTAATTCATTTTTATTAGGGGATAGATGATCATGATCATGAAAAAGACTGGTCTTGTTATTGCTGCCGCTGCTGCTGCTTTGATACTTTCAGGTTGTGCTTCCCGTGCGTGTAACGCGCCTGAGAATACACCAATTTGTGAAACACCTTGTGCAGCACCTGTAAATACATGTAAATGTATGAGCAGCTGTAAATCTGCTTGCCCAACAAAACATCACAGAAGACATCACCGTCACCGTCGATGCAGCGCAGAAAACACACAAGCACAAATGAATGCATAAAAATTAATTTATAGTTTGTTAATAACTTTCTATTAACAAACAGTGTGTGTACAATAGAGCCGCGTATTTATATGCGGCTTTTTTATTTTATTCGATCGGAATAAAAAACTTTTTAGCAGGTTAATTTTACGATGGATGAAGTTTTTCTCGGTTTCGGTCTTGGTCTACGCTCTCCTCACTATCTCACTATTTTAGAAAACCATCCAAAAGTGGATTGGTTTGAAGCAATTACTGAAGATTATTTGGTGCCAGGTGGTCGACCTCTTTATTATCTTAATCGTATTCGTGAGCATTATCCCATGGTTTTGCATGGTGTATCACTGTCCATAGGTAGTAGTGATCAAATTAACTTTGAATATTTAACAAAAGTAAAGGCTTTAGCTGCTGCGATACAACCTGCTTGGATCTCTGACCACCTTTGTTGGACGGGGATTAATGGGCTCAATGTTCATGATCTTCTACCGCTTCCCTATACAGAAGAAAGCTTGAAGCATGTCGTAAATAAAATTAAAAAAGTGCAGGATTTTTTAGGGCGACAAATTTTGTTAGAAAATGTATCCAGTTATATTGAATATCAAGCATCGATGATGAAAGAATGGGATTTTTTAGCGGCTATTGCAGAGCAAGCGGATTGTTTTATTTTATTGGATATAAATAATATTTATGTTAGTTCAGTTAATCATCAATTTGATCCGATTAGTTATTTAAATGCTATTCCACCAAATAGAGTACGCCAATTTCATTTGGCAGGACATACTAACTGTGGAACTCATATTATTGATACGCATGATGAGCCTATTATTGATTCTGTTTGGTCATTGTATGCGGCAGCGGTGCGACGTTTTGGTAAAGTTTCCACTATGATAGAACGTGATGATAATATTCCAGAATTATCAGAATTATTGGCTGAGTTACAACAGGCAAAACAAATTGCAGAAAATATTTGGAAAGAAGAAGATGTCTTCGTTAATTAGTTTACAAGAAGCTTTGCAGCGCCATTTGCTTGAAGATAGTGATCTTATTGTCAAAGAATTGGTCTCACCATCCCAGGGTTCTTTAGATGAACGTTTGGCGGTTTATGCAGATGGCTATCATTGGCGGCTTATCGATGCGTTACAGAAAGAGTATGGACCATTGTATAATTACCTAGGGGATGAAGCATTTAGCGAGCTATCTGAGGCCTATATTGATGAATATCCATCACGTTTTTATTCTATAAATAATTTTACTAAATTACTTCCAGAGTTTTTGCTCAAATATCGGTCACAAGAAGGCTACTTGAGCGAATTAGCACAAATTATTAGCGCCTTAAGTTTAAGCATAGAGGCGGCGGATGCGCAGTTTTTGAACTCTGCGACATTAGCTAAAATTCCTATACAAAATTGGCCGGCGCTCTGTTTTAAATTCCATCCTTCAGTACATTACTTCTGCTTCAAATGGAATAGCTTTGAATTGTGGAAAGCGTTGGTACAAAAACAAGCCTTCCCAGTAATGAGAATAGAAAATTCATATTGCATTGTTTGGCGCAAGGAATTACAGTCCTATGCTAATAGTTTGACAGAGTCGGAAGCTGCCGTTATGAAGGGCTTTCGAGCGGGTTTTTGTTTTGCGGATATGTGCGAGACTGCTTGTGCACATGGTTTAGTGAGTGAAGCTGAAGCCCCTGTATTTCTGGCAACTTGTTTAACACAATGGTTAAATGATCACTTGATTTCGGAGGTTTATATCCCTTAATGGCTACTCGGTACATTTTTATTACAGGTGGTGTGGTTTCTTCTTTAGGCAAAGGTATTGCAGCGGCTTCGTTAGGAGCTATCTTAGAGTCGAGAGGGCTTAAGATTAGTTTGCTTAAATTAGATCCGTATTTAAATCTTGACCCAGGAACGATGAGTCCTTATCAGCATGGTGAGGTTTTTGTAACCGAAGATGGAGCGGAAACGGATCTTGATTTAGGTCATTATGAACGTTTTATACGCGCTAAAATGACGCGAGATAACAACTTTACTGCCGGTCAAATTTATGCCCGCGTGTTACGTAAAGAGCGACGTGGTGATTATTTGGGTGGCACTGTACAAGTAATACCACATGTTACAGATGAAATTAAACAAGCCATCGTGAAAGGTGCAGACGATGCTGAGATTGCTTTAGTCGAGATTGGTGGCACAGTTGGGGATATCGAATCACTGCCATTTTTAGAAGCGATACGTCAATTACGTATCGAGTTAGGAAGCCAACAAACCTTATTTATTCATTTAACTTGGGTGCCTTATATTGGTACAGCGGGCGAAATTAAAACCAAACCCACGCAGCATTCTACTAAAGAATTAGGATCGTTTGGCATACAAGCCGATATGTTGATTTGCCGTTCTGAAAAAGAACTTCCTGAGCAAGCGCGTGAAAAGATTGCTTTATATACTAATGTGGGCGCCGGTGTCATTTCATTGCCGGATGT
Organism: Rhytidiadelphus loreus; assembly: GCA_947034895.1. Lineage (NCBI taxonomy): Eukaryota > Viridiplantae > Streptophyta > Bryopsida > Hypnales > Hylocomiaceae > Rhytidiadelphus > Rhytidiadelphus loreus. The sequence continues at coordinate 7,619 of CAMQQG010000024.1, forward strand.
AGATAATATTTATCGTGTGCCATTGCTGTTACATGAGCAGGGCTTAGATGAAATGGTGTTGAAGCGATTTGGTTTGAATTACCCGCCTGCCGATCTAAAAGCCTGGGAAGAAGTCGTCGCTGCCCAAAAAAATCCTACTGCAGAAGTAAAAGTAGGCATGGTCGGCAAATATATGGGCTTAGCAGATTCTTATAAATCCTTAAGCGAAGCTTTAATTCATGCCGGAATTAAAACACATACCTACGTCAACATTGTGTATATCGATGCAGAGGCTTTAGAGCAACAAGGGACTAAGTTATTAGAACCTTTGGATGCTATTTTGGTGCCTGGAGGATTTGGTAAGCGCGGTATTGATGGAAAAATTATGGCGGCGCAATATGCGCGTGAAAATGGTATACCGTACCTGGGAATTTGCTTGGGTATGCAAACGGCCTTAATAGAGTTTGCACGTCATGTGGGTTTAAAAGGCGCGCATAGTACAGAGTTTGATAGTCAAACACCTTACCCCGTCGTTGCGTTGGTTACAGAGTGGGTGACACCCGAAGGTCGGCATGAAAAACGCGATAAAGATTCTGATTTGGGTGGGACCATGCGTTTAGGTGGACAAACCTGTTGTCTAGTAGAAGGAAGTAAAGCAAGAACTTTGTATGGAAAAGATTGCATTATTGAACGTCATAGACATCGTTATGAAGTAAATGATCAGTTGTTGCCTAAGCTTGAAGAAAACGGTTTGCTTATTTCTGGGCGTTCAGTAGACGGTAATTTAGTAGAAATGATTGAACTAAAAAAGCATCCTTGGTTTATTGGTTGTCAATTTCATCCTGAATTTACTTCAAATCCGCGAGATGGGCATCCGCTGTTTGTTAGTTTTATTGAAGCGACAAGATTGCAACATCAGAAGCATCATCCAGCCGCTGATCTTTCTACTATTATTGAAAAATAGTCGAATGTAATTTTTTGTAGATGCTACGAAGAATTTAATGCGAAGCGTATAATAAAAATAAGTCTAATAATGAGCACACATTACCTAGAAATTTTGGCTTGTATAGCCGGACTGTTAAATATCTATCTTGCAGCAAAAAATAGTTTATGGAACTGGTTTTTCGGTATCATAACTGTCAGTTTGTATACATTTATTTTTTTTAGCGCCAAACTCTATGCCGATACTGGCTTACAAATAGTATTTTTAATATTTCAATTTTACGGTATTTATCAATGGTTATATGGTGGGAAATCTGGAAAGCCCTTAACTATTCAATTAGCTAATCGATCTGTTTATGTGATTAGTCTACTTTGGTTTACTCTCTTGTTTGGTTCTATAAGTTTTGTTTTGAAAAACTATACTGATTCCGCTACGGTATATTCCGATGCATGGATTACTGCAGTTAGTTTAATTGCTCAATGGATGATGAGTAAGAAATATTTACAAAACTGGACACTATGGATACTCGTTGATATAGGTTCGATTGTTTTATATTCCTATAAATCTTTATATGTAACGGCATTTCTTTACTTCATATTTCTTTTGTTATGTATCAAAGGTTATATAAATTGGAATTTACAAAGACCACAAGATGTATTACACGCTAAATCGCTAAATACTGCTTAGTATAGAGTCCTATATATCAATTCTATAAAATGACTTGCCCCTAATAAGGCCAGAAAGATGGGTACTAAGTTTACTTAAAAATCAAGGGATAAAATTTAGCGTCTATCTCTCAAAGTTAAGGCGGGGCTTGCATCTTTTTTTCTTGAGCAAGAGATTAAATTTTTAAATATCGCATAATATTTTAGCTACTTTATTTACTAGGGTTTAAAGGCACTATATTAATGTCTATTTACATTTTATTATCGCCTACAAGAACCTTCTAATTATTAAAGAAAATCCTGTTAGATTGACTAATAAAAGCCTAAACGAGATTTTTTGTAAGGAATTTTTTTGTTACTTCCTCGACGAATATATTTTTTAAATAGATCTAAGTTTTATCTGCAATTGAAACTCGAGCATGGCGTATATATACTATTAATAATTGTTTCTTATTTCTATGGATGGGTACTTGATGGATCAAATACAGGAAGTTTTTCTAGAGGATGATCGGGTTCAGCCTAAGGTTATTTTCCCGTCTAGATTATCGAATGTCGATTACCGTCTTGCCCTAACTGATATTTATGATGGGCTAAAACAAAGGCGTGTTTGGCTTTTACTCGCGTGGCAAGACGTCAAAATTCGCTATCTTCGATCCACCCTCGGTCCTTTTTGGATTACGCTAAGTATGGCGATTACTATCTATACGATGGGGTTATTATATGGAAGATTATTTAAAATGGATTTGGCTGTTTACTATCCATTTTTAGCATGTGGTATTTTGACTTGGAGTCTTATTTCATCGTTATTAAGCGAAAGCACGAGTGTGTTTGTTGAGGCAGAATATTTCATTAAACAAATGAAACAACCCTATTCTTTTTTTATTTTTAAAAATGCAACCAAAATATTTATAATTTTTATCCACAATATCATCGTTCTTATACCCATAATAATTATTTTTAAAGTAAAAATTAACGTTTATTCGTTGTTTGTGTTTTTAAGTTTAGCTATTATTTGGTTCAATGCGATAACCTATGGCTCCATATTAGGTATGTTAGGCACACGTTTTAGAGATATTGTGCAATTAATCAATAGTCTTGTGCAGGTGATATTTTTTTTGACACCTATTATATGGTCACCTAGTATACTACCTGAGAAATATCAGTATATTGTTCAGATTAACCCTTTTGCACAGTTTGTTGAATTGCTAAGGAGACCTTTATTGGGTTATCTTCCTACAAATTATACGCTTTTTTTTGTCATGGTAATTACCTTACTTGGCTTAGGATTTTCCTTCATAATGTTTGCACGTTATCGAGCCAGAATTGCTTACTGGTTATAAGGATAAAAAATGGCCCTCATAAAGCTGAGTTCAGTGTCTGTTAGTTTCCCTATTTATAATCTTAATTCACGTTCCTTAAAAAAGAAGTTTTTATGCTTGACGACGGGTGGGGCTTTGAATGCAGATAGAAACGTCGTTGTTGTTAAAGCACTCGATAATCTCTCTTTTACATTAAATCACGGTGACAGAGTAGGTATTATTGGCCATAATGGCGCTGGAAAAAGTACTTTATTGCGTGTATTAGCTAAAATTTATGAACCTATTCAGGGACATATTCAATTTGAAGGTAAAATTTCTCCATTATTAAATGTAATGCTAGGTATTAATCATGAATCGACTGGCTACGAAAATATCATAGTGAGAGGGTTGTTATTAGGGTTAACTCGTAAAGAAATTCAAATTAAATTAAATGAAATTGCTGATTTTACGGAACTAGGCGATTATTTACATACACCGGTACGTACGTATTCTTCTGGTATGCAATTGCGTTTAGCATTTGCTGTTGCTACTTGTATAAAACCCGATATTTTATTGATGGATGAGATGATAGAAGTCGGTGATAAGGCGTTTATAAAAAAGGCAAAATCACGTCTAGGTGAATTTATCAATCAATCAAGTATTTTAGTATTAGCCTCACATTCTAATTATACAATTCAAAGATTTTGTAATAAGGTTATTTTATTAGATAAAGGGCGTATTAAATATTTTGGTCCGGTTGAAGAGGGATTTGAGAAATATGCTAACTTAACTTGCGTTGAATGAAGAAATTAAATTTATCCATTAGTTTGGTTATTTACCAAGAGACTTTTTCTGATATTGAGCCTTGTTTAAAAAACCTTATTCATAGTATGCCTAAGGCTATAACGTATGAAATAATTATTGTAGATAATAATTTTACTCAACAGAATAAATATTTTTCTTTTAAAGAAGAGTGCTTAATAAAATTCCCAACCATTCCTATAGTCTATATTGAATCAGAAAAAAATGGCGGTTATGGGTATGCACATAATAAAGCTATTTTTTTTAGCAAAGCAGATTATCATCTTATTATCAATAACGACGTTTATGTGCAGGAAAATACATTAAAAAATGCATTTAAATTTATGTTTGATAATCCTCACGTCGGAATGTTAGTTCCTGATATCTATGATAACTTAGGAAATAGAGTTTATTTATGTAGGCACAATCCTCGACTATGGATTAGTTTTGTGCGTCGTTTTGGAACAAATGGAATTAAAAAACTTTTTAATAAAAAAATGACTACGTTCGAAATGCGCGATAAAGATTATAATAAGCCTATTTTTAACTTAACAAACCCTACTGGTTGTTTTATGTTCTGTAATTTAGCGCTCTTGAAAGCGATTAGTGGTTTTGATGAAAAATTTTTTTTATATTATGAAGATTCAGATTTAGGGAGACGATTTGCAAAAATTTCACAAATTGCCTACGTACCGTCGGTTAAAATAAAACATATATGGAAGCGTGCCTCCTACCATAATAAGCGAATGGCTTGGATTGCTATTAAATCTGCATTTTATTACTCTTGGAAATGGTATTGGAGGAAAAATTTAGCGCTTGCTACCATTGAAACGTCGACGATACAAGTTATCGCAAAAGAATTTTAATTTATAACTAGATTAGTTTAATTTTAATCAAACAAATAGTAACTCTGCAGGGGTATCTTTAAGGCAAGGATATAGCTTGTCTTTTCCGGAAACTAAAGGATCTGTTATTTGCCAATCAATGTTTAAATATGGATCAGACCATAAAATTCCCTGTTCTGCTTGAGAGTCATAGTAATCACTACATTTATAATGAAAACTGGCTGATTCACTTAATACGCAAAAACCGTGTGCAAACCCTTTAGGTATAAAAAATTGACGTTTATTTTCAGCACTCAAAATTTCTCCATGCCATTGCCCAAAGGTAGGGGAATTTCTTCTAATATCAAGCGCGACATCAAATACACTTCCTTGAATGACAGTAACTAATTTATCTTGTGGTTTTTGTAATTGGTAATGGAGTCCACGCAACACATTTTTTTTGGAATAAGATAGATTATCTTGTACAAATTTTATATCAGAATTAAATATTTCCTGATAACGTTGTTCCTGAAAGCTTTCCAAAAAAAAGCCTCGTTCGTCGATAAATGATCGTAACTCTAAAAGCACTAAACCTTCTAAAGGTGTTTTAATAAGCTTCATATTCTTTCCGGAGGAGATCTATTAAATAATTTCCGTAACTATTTTTTGCTAATTGAGTGGCGCACATTTCTAATTGTTCATCCGTAATAAAACCTTTGCGCCAAGCAATTTCTTCTAAACACGCAATTTTTAGGCCTTGTCGCTTTTCAAATACTTGCACAAAATGCGCTGCTTCCAATAATGCATCGTGTGTTCCAGTATCTAACCAGGTACTACCGCGGCTTAGGAATTCACAATGCAACTGTCCTTGTTGGAGATAGTGGCGATTAACATCCGTAATTTCTAATTCACCTCGTGCAGAAGGCTTGATATTTTTTGCAATATCAACCACTTGATTATCATAAAAATAAAGGCCCGTTACGGCCCAGCGAGACTTAGGCAGCTTTGGTTTCTCTTCAATATCGATTATGCAGTTTTTTTCATTAAAAACTGCTACTCCATAGCGTTCAGGATCTTCAACTAACGAGCATAAGATGCTAGCACCTTGCTTACGATTGCAAGCTCTAGCCAATAAATCGGAAAATTTTTCACCATAAAATAAATTGTCCCCTAAAACTAAAGCAACTTGTTCATTGGCAATAAATTCTTCTCCAATGAGAAAGGCTTGCGCTAAGCCGCCGGGATTTGGTTGAACTTTATATTCTATATTAACTCCCCATTGTGCCCCGTTACCCAACAAACGTTGGTATTGAGGGAGATCATGCAAGGTTGTAATTAATAAAATTTCCTGAATTCCAGCTAACATGAGGGTGCTGAGTGGATAATAGACCATAGGCTTATTATAGATAGGTAATAATTGCTTACTGACGCCTTGGGTGATAGGGTGTAATCGGGTACCAGAGCCCCCTGATAATAAAATTCCTTTCATCGTAGTTTATCTTTCCAAAAATCATTAAGCAAAATGCTTTAAAAGTAAAAAGTGGAGATACGGCTCTCCTATCCTTGCTGATTTGTTTATTAATACTTTTTATGAGAAACTGAGCTATCTGATCTACTTGTTTGACCTGCTATGGAAAGCCCCAGTGTCCTAATCAATATCGTACTTTATCATCCAGACGAAAAGCAACTTTTAGATTTAATTACTGCCTGCTCAAAGTATCCATTAGCAAAAATTTTTCTTTTTGACAATGCCGAAGTTTCAAAAGCATTAAAAACATGCATTTCTAAACAAGGTTTTTATTTTCAAAGTGCAAAAAACATTGGGGTTGGGGGCGCGCATTATTTTGCTTGTGAAATGGCGGTCAATGAAGGATTTGATTTTATTCTTTTTCTTGACCAGGACAGCACATTAGAAGATGATTTTGTTGAAATCATGTTAATGAAGTTTTGCGAGCTAGAGAAAAAAGCTTCTCGTTTGGCGGCAATTGGTCCCTCTTGGATTGACAAGCGTATTCCATTTAGAAAACCTAGAAAATGTTTAAATCAACCTACTAAAATGTTAATTAACTCTGGGATGCTTGTTAGAGTTAATTATTTGATCGAAATAGGCTACCCCAAAAAAGAATATTTTCTGGATCATGTCGATACAGAATGGTGCTTACGTGCGATCAATAAAAACTATCAAATCATTAAAATTAATGATGTTTACATACATCACGAATTATCTGAAATTAAAAAAATTGGAATTTTTTATCTAAAATACCAAAACCCAAATCGATATTATTATTCTATTCGAAATAGTTTTTTAATGTTGAATGAAAAATGGATTCCTTTATTTTCTAGGCTGTATATTTTATTTAGAAATTGTAAGCAATTATTAAAAATACCTTTTGTGCCTGAACCGTTAGCAAGCTGTGTCGCTGTTTGGCAGGCGCTGAAAGAAGGTCTTTTGAGTATTTTTGAAAAAAGAATAATATCATGACAGTTTTATTAATTGGTGCTAATGGACAGCTCGGCCGAGCGATAGTGGATCAGGCTACTAGAGAAATGCTTGATTTACAGGGGTTTACACACCAGCAATTCGATATTACTTCCGCGGAGTGTGTTCAAAAAAAGATTGCTGAAATTATGCCTAAATATATCATTAATGCGGCTGCTTATACCCAAGTTGATAATGCAGAGATAGAGTCTCACATAGCTTTTAATGCTAATGCAATTGGAGTGCGTAATTTAGCAAAGAGTGCGCGTAGGCTTGATATACCTTTGGTACATATTTCTACCGATTATGTCTTTGATGGTAGAAAAAAAACGGCTTATGTAGAAGAGGATACACCCAATCCACTGTCTGTGTACGGAGAAAGCAAATTAATGGGAGAAAAGTTCCTTCGCGAGATTTGGTATAAACATATAATTTTGCGTGTTAGCTGGGTTTTTGGCCATTATGGACATAATTTTGTAAAAACTATTCTACAACTAGCAAAAGAAAAACAGGAGTTAAAAATAGTTTGTGATCAATTTGGTGGGCCAACCTATGCAGGGGATATTGCTGAAGCTTTGCTAAAAATAATAAGTGCTTTGAAAAAGGGTAATAGTTGTTGGGGTACATACCATTATAGTGGTTTACCTATGACTAATTGGCAGGAATTTGCAAATGCCATATTAGAAAAGGCGAAACAATCACATAATTTGCTTACAAAAACTGTTTTACCTTTATCGACAGCGGAATATGTACGTCCAGCACATAGACCGCTTAACTCGCGATTGTTATCGGACAAAATTAATCAATTATTTAACATACAGCCTAAAAATTGGAATATTGGACTCATCGAGGTCATTGAAAAACTATCATGAATTTTTTTCCAAAAAAATTATTAGTTACTGGTGGGGCTGGTTTTATTGGAAGTAATTTTATACATTATTACCAAAAAAATTATCCAGACCATTTTATTCTTAACTTTGACAAACTTACGTATGCAGCATGCCTAAACAATTTAAGCAATCTTCCGCATCCAGAATCTTATTTTTTTGTAAATGGCGATATTGGTAATAAGCTGTTAATAGATTCATTGTTAAGAAAATTTGAAATTGATACTATCGTGCATTTTGCTGCAGAGACGCACGTAGATCGTTCAATTGAAAATCCAGAAATTTTTTGCCAAACTAATATATTAGGTACTTTTACTTTATTAGAAGCTAGCCGAAAATATTGGTTGGAAGATAAAAAATGGAATGGAAAAAATTGTCGTTTTCATCATATTTCCACGGATGAAGTTTATGGATCCCTAGAAAAACATGAAAATGCTTTTACTGAGACAACTCCCTACGCACCTAGTTCCCCTTATTCATCGAGTAAGGCTGCTTCGGACCATTTAGTAAAGGCCTATTTTCGAACTTATGGATTACCTATTACTATCACGAATTGTTCAAATAATTATGGTCCGTTTCAACACAGAGAAAAATTTATTCCTACAGTTATACATCATTGTTTAACGCAACAATCCATTCCTGTTTATGGTGATGGATCTAATATTCGTGATTGGCTTTATGTCGAAGATCATTGTAAAGCAATCGATGATGTTATTCGAAAGGGATGCATAGGTGAAACTTATAATGTCGGTGGAAATTCTGAGCTAAGTAATTTAGAAGTTATATTTGCTATTTGTGAAATATTAGAAAAGATATCGCATCGTTATAATAATTGTAAACGCTTAATTAATTTTGTCGAGGATAGGAAAGGGCATGATTGGCGTTATGCTATTAATTCAGAAAAAATTATAATGACGCTTAAGTGGCAACCAAACAATAATTTTTATACGGGAATTTTAAAGACCATATCCAATGCTATGAAATACATCGATCTAATCGAAGTAAATTAATTAAAAAATGAAATAGGTTTGAAATAAATAATATATCTTTATAAAACATTTGAAAATATAAATGATAAAGATTTGTTATGGGCGATGTCATATAAATATTGCAGTGTGATTTATATTTTTGGTGTGTAATGATTAAAGTAACTATGTATAAATATATTAAATTTTTCGCATTTTTAATATTTGGAAAGTCTAATTGTAAATTAGCTTTTATCAGTATTCAAAAAAAAATACTTAGAGGTTTACCTTTAAAAGTAAAGCTCGTATATTTTTCTTTAAAAGTATCAAACTTTTTTTTTAATATTATCCGTACAATTAAAAATCAAGAACTTAGGGGTAGTAAAGAGATAATGTTTTACAACAAACATCTATTACATTCAATGTTAAATAAAATTTATGATCTTCCTGAAGTTATTGTGGATGTGAAAGAGCCAACGCGTATTAATGTTTTAGTCCCAGCTTTTGACATTTATACAATTTCTGCAGGTTTTTTTGGTGTTTTTAATACAGCGTTATTTATTGCAGAGCTTGGATACAAAGTACGTTTAGTTATGTTTGATAATTTTTATTATTGTGAAGCAGAGTTTAAAAATGCTCTAAAAAATTTTCCATCTATGGAAAAACTTTTTGATAAGCTTGAAATAAAATACATAGGGGACAGAGTTGAACCTTTAAGAATTTCTCCAACGGATAATTGTGTTGCAACCGTTTGGTATAGTGCTTATTTTGCAAATACTATTTCTAAATTAACTGGTTGTCGGCCTTTTTTGTATCTTATTCAAGATTTTGAAAGTGCTTTTTATGCTTCAAGTTCACAGTATTGTATTGCTAGAAATACCTACGATTTTAAGTACCACACGCTAGCCTCTTCGGGATCATTATATGAATACTTAAATAAGGAGAAAATTATATCTTCTGATTTTAAATCTATTTATTTTGAAAATGCATGTTCATTTTCTATCTATGACCGAAATACATTTATCTTAAAAAAAACATCTAATAAAAAAAGAAGATTTATATTGTACAGTCGCCCTTCCGTGAATCGTAATATGTTTGAAATTGCTGCATTAGCTATTATTCATGCTTATGAAAATGGTGCATTTAATGTTGATGAATGGGAATTTTATGGAATGGGTATTGGAAATGTCATTATCAAATTAGATGAAAATCTTGAAATTAAACAATTACCAAGAATGCACTTAAATGAATATCAAATGATTACAAAAACTTTTGATTTGTGTTTAACATTAATGTCTTCACCGCATCCAAGCCTTATACCCATAGATCTCGCAGCGTCGGGAGCTATTGTTGTAACTAACACATTTGCAACAAAAACAGCTGATTATTTAAAAAGTATCTCAAGTAATATCATCCCTGTTGCACCTGAATTAGATAGTCTTTCTTTAGCTATCAAAGAGGGTGTAGAACGTACACAAGATTTAGAAGGGCGATTTAACGGCGCAAATGTAAAATGGCCTAAATCTTGGCAAGAAACATGGACTGAGCAGCATTGCAACTTTATTAAAGAGATATTTGTATAATTTATTTTTCTATAGCATAATGTAAAAATTTCATAAATCCCCGTTAAGATAAGTATTAGAAAATAACTATTGCGCACGGCTAATTAAAGGATGATGTATGCGTTTGAAAGGACCTTTTTTCTCCCCTTTTAAATTGAATAGATTAGATTATTTTCTAGGTGGTTTTCTTCTTCTTTTTTGCTTTTTTGCTTTTTTTCAGGATGATATTTTTACAACGGGTTGGAACTCTCTAAATTATTTATTTGGTAGCCCTTTAGATTTTTATGAGAATTGTAAAAAATTTCAAGGGGAAGGAAAGATGGCGGTGGCTAATTATCCACCCTCTATTTATCTTGTTTTTTCACTCTGGCTTTTGCCTTTTAAATTGCTTGGATTTATAAAGTCACCAGCTTATTTTGATTTTCACTTCGTTTATTGGCTAAAACTATTAACATCACTTATCTATATAACGACAGGTGTTGTTTTCTATAAAATTACTCAACGTTATTGTTATGATCAAGAATGGGGAAAATATGTCACGTGGCTTTGGTTAACTACACCATTGGCAGTTTTTTCACAATTCATTTTTTCTCAGTATGACATTTTTTATGTTTTTCTCACATTATTGGGTTTTTTGTTTTTTTTAGATAAAAAAATAATATTAGCTTCTTTAATATTTGGTTTGGCAATTACATTCAAATATTTTCCATTTTTTGTTTTTATTCCACTATTGTTTTTTTTTGAAAAAAAATTAATTAAATTATTTTTTTGTATTCTTGTTGCTTTAATTCCTTCAGTTATTGTTCATAGTCTATATGCTCATTCACCGTCTTATATCGACGGGGTGATAGGTTTTTCAGCGTTAGAGCGTATTTTTTATGCTTTTTTAGATCTAGTAGGTGTAAAAGTTTATTATCTATTTGCGCTATTTACCGTGATAGCAGGTATAGCTTATTTGTTAGATAGTACTCAAAAAAGTTACAAAGAGATTGCAGCCTATCTTTTTCTATTTTGCGCAGTTTATCCCTTTTTATTTATATTTTGGCATCCACAGTGGTTAATTTTTTTTACCCCAATCATTGTTTTGACGACAGTGATAAGTTCTGAAAAAGAGAAAATAATTAGACTTCTTTTTTTTGATTTAGTCGGCATGTTTTTTTTTATAGCTTATATTTCATTAACTTTTGGTAATGTAGACGTTAATATGCTCCAGCAGAAATTGCTACATATCCCTTTTTATCCTAATGCTCATATTGGTCATTTTTTTAAAATATTTAGAGAGTTTAGTCCTGGTATTTATTTTTCCGCATTTTGGGGTTATTTAATTATTCAGCTTATTACTAAATATAAAAAACCATGGGATACTTCAATTGATAGTGGTTATTCTTATGCAAATGTTCGGCGTAGATATTATATAGGGCTTTTAATTTTTATTGTTCCTGTAATGTTAAGCTATTTTATAAATTATACCCGTGACATACATATGAATCATTATATAAAACATAGCTTTAAAATTCTTAATATTGATTAAGTGCTTGTAATATTTAGATTAGTTATGCTTAGCCACGTTAAAAGCATTAAGTTTATTTTTTTTAATTAAAAAAGGATTTTTTATGAAAGCTGTTATCTTAGCCGGAGGGTTAGGTACCCGCATTAGTGAGGAAACTGCTTTACGTCCAAAGCCTATGGTTGAAGTAGGTGGTAAGCCTATTTTATGGCATATCATGAAAATATTTTCTGCGCATGGCATTCATGAATTTATCATTTGTTTAGGGTACAAAGGGTATCTTATCAAGGAATATTTCGCTAATTACTATTTGCATACATCCGATGTCACATTTGACGTCGCAAAAAATCATATGCAAGTTCATCAAAATAATGCGGAACCTTGGCGAATAACTTTAGTTGAAACGGGTGAGCATACGATGACAGGGGGGAGACTAAAAAGAATTGCCCCTTATCTTGGAAGTGAGGATTTTTGCTTCACTTACGGAGATGGTCTCGCTAACATTAATATTAGTGATTTAATTAATTATCATTATCAGCAAAAAACTTTAGCAACCTTGACGGCTGTGCAAGCCTTAGGCAGATTTGGATCGCTTAAGGTGGATGGAAATAAAGTAACCGCTTTTCAAGAAAAACCACAAGGGGAAGCGTGGATTAATGGTGGTTTTTTTGTTTTGTCACCCCAAGTAATTCAGTATATTGCAAGTGATGAAATTTTGTGGGAAAGACAACCTCTTGAAAATTTAGCTAAGCAAAATCAACTGTCTGCTTATTTTCATTCTGACTTTTGGCATCCCATGGATACCTTGCGTGATAAAAATATCTTAGAGGAATTATGGAGTTCTGGAAAAGCTCCCTGGAAATGCTGGAAACAACCGAGTCAAGCAGTTGAATCTACTTTTGTTCTTAATTACTAAGAATTAAAAATGATGGAGTTCTGGCAAGGAAAGCGAATATTACTGACAGGTCATACTGGATTTAAAGGTGCTTGGCTATCAATTTGGTTACAGTCATTAGGTGTAAAACTCTTGGGTTTTTCTTTACCGCCCTCTACTACACCCAATCTCTTTAAAATTGCTCAACTTGAAAAAGGAATGACAAGTATTCTGGGTGATCTCAGTGATTTGAGTTTGCTTTCTAAAATATTCAAAGAATATCAACCTGAAATTGTCATTCATATGGCGGCCCAATCATTGGTCCGCTATTCTTATGACCATCCTTTGCAAACTTATTTTAGCAATGTGATGGGAACTGTAAACCTATTAGAGGCAGTAAGATTAAGTAACTCAGTAAAAGCAGTCATCAATGTAACCAGCGATAAGTGTTATGAAAATAAAGAAATCGCGCGAGGATATTCTGAGTCCGATCATTTAGGCGGTAATGATCCTTATAGCAGTAGTAAAGCTTGTGCGGAGTTAATTACACACGCATATTCACGTTCTTATCTACAAGATCTAGGAGTAGGAATTGCATCGGTTCGTGCGGGGAATGTTATTGGGGGAGGAGATTGGGCGAAAGATCGCTTAGTACCTGATATTATTAATGCTTGCATGCAGGAACAAACCGTTTTATTACGTTATCCTAGCGCTTTACGTCCTTGGCAGCACGTCTTAGATGCGCTACATGGTTATTTGCTGCTAGCACAGCGTTTATATGAGTCGCCTGCGCATTATTCTGAAAGCTGGAATTTTGGTTCAAATGAAGCAGATAAATCGGTGGCTTGGTTAGCAGAAAAAATCATTCAATATTGGAAAAGCCCCATCAAGATTAGCATCGATGATCAAGCGCATCGTCATGAATCAAGCATACTCAAGTTGGATTCTAATAAAGCAAGGCTGCGTTTAGAGTGGAAGCCGCATTGGGATATTGAAAAAGCACTTGAGAAAACAGTTTCTTGGTATCAAGCTTATCAAGCCAATGAAAATATATACGATCAAACTGTATTACAAATAGGCGAATTCATGCAAGAGGAGAGAGTAGCGACATTAACTACTCAGCTATAACATGAAAGAAATGACGACAAAAAGACAAGTTATAAATTTTATTTGGGTGGGTGGAATAAATACACTGTTTGGATACGGTTTGTATGCATTCTTCATTTTTAGCGGTGTTCGATATTTTTTAGCGGTCTTATTTTCTACTTCATTAGGATTAATTTTTAATTTTTTTACAACGGGTAGACTTGTTTTTAATCAATTCAATTCTAAAGTTTTTTTAAAATATTTATTACTTTATGTTGTTTTATATTTTATCAGTATTAGCTGCTTGAAAATTTTGAGCGTATGGCAAATAAATTTTTATTATTCAGGGTTTATAGTAACCGTCTCATTATCAGGCTTAACTTTTCTATTAAATAAATATTTTGTTTTTACGCAGTATTAATTAACGTGAATTTTTAAAAGAAAGGATTTACATGCAGGATTCAATTTTAGAAGAGGATATGCAACAAATAAGTAATGCTGATCTTCCTTGGGATTCCTTGAAAAATAAGACCGTGTTAGTTTCAGGCGCAAGCGGGATGCTAGCCGCCTATATGATAGAAGCTTTATTGTATATGAATGAAAAAAATGGATTAGGCGTTAAAATTTTAGGCTTAGTACGTAACGAACAAAAAGCCCAACAAAGATTTAAGAAATATCAGCATCGTGACGATCTACAAATTATTCTCCAGGATATATCTCAACCATTTACTCTAAAAGAAAAAATTGATTACATTATTCATGCGGCTAGTCAAGCGAGTCCGAAATATTATGGAGTTGACCCTGTTGGCACTTTATCTGCAAATGTTTTAGGTACTAATCATTTATTAGAATTAGGAAGATTACATCAGATTGAAAATTTCCTGTATTTTAGCTCTGGAGCTGTTTATGGAGAAGTGAATGCCGAACAAATTCCTACGAATGAAACTATGTATGCAGGCTTCGATCATCTTGAGGTAGGTTCTTGTTATGCAGAAAGCAAAAAAATGGGCGAAACCATGTGTATTGCTTATGCGTATCAATTTAATTTTTCAGCCAAAATAATTCGTCCTTATCATATTTATGGTCCCGGAGTAACACTCGATGATGGTCGATCGTTTTCTGATTTTGTAGCAGATATTATTTATAACAGAGATATTTGTTTATTTAGTGATGGTGGAATCAAACGATCATTTTGTTATATAGCGGATGCTACCATAGGATTTTTTTCTGTACTACTAAAAGGAAAATCGCTTGAAGCCTATAATGTTGCTAATCCAGAAGCAACCGTGTCAATTTTAGAATTAGCACAACGTTTAGTTGCTTTATTCCCTGAGAAAAAATTAAAAGTCATTAAAAAAGTCGATCTTAAAAGTAAAGGATATATTCCAAGTACTATCAATTTATGTTTTCCAGATATTTCTAAAATAAATAAATTAGGATGGCAGCCTAAAACTTCTATTGAAGATGGATTTAAAAAAACCGTAAGGAGTTTTTATGAGTTTACTAGCCTATAAACAACAACATGAATCAGGTGCTATTTCTAAGAAAAATTATATGGAGGAAATGTATCAATTACATTTAAATTTATTTGAATATTGTGAGTTTATTAAAAATACAGATATAGAAAATATTCAAATTCAAAACGAGAATATAATTTTTAAATTAAAAAATGGCATCCAGCTCCAATGTGATATACCGGATCAAGGGGCTGCTCCATTTGCTATTTTAATTTTTAATTCCTATGAAAAAGAAGAGTTAAAAATGATCATGAATTTATTAACTCCAAATAGTGTTTTTTTTGATATAGGTGCAAATATTGGATTTTATAGTATTTCTATTGCGAAATTCTATAACGACATGAAGATTTATGCTTTTGAGCCTATCAATAAAACCTTTGAAACCTTCAGCCAAAATATTGAATTAAATAGTTTAAATAATATTAAGGCATTTAATTTTGGTTTTTATGATGAAAATAAATCATTAGATTTCTATTTTAACCCTAATTTTTCAGGGGCTACATCTTTAAGAAATTTATTTAAAGACAAAAATGTTAATAAAATAAACTGTAATGTAACACGACTTGATGATTTTTTTGCAAAAGAAAATATCAAGCAAGTAGATTTTATAAAATGTGATGTTGAAGGGGCTGAATTATTAGTGTTAAAAGGTTCAATAGAAACCTTGCAGAAATATAAACCTATTATTTTTCTTGAAATGCTAAGAAAATGGGCTGAAAAGTTTAACTATCATCCAAATGACTGTATTACCTTCTTAAAAAACATGGGTTATCTCTGTTTTTATATTAAAAATGGTAAGTTAAAAGAATTTATAGTAATGGACGAGAATACGATTGAAACAAATTTTTTATTTTTAAACGAAATAAAGCATGCTGAGCAATTAAGTCAATGGGTGGAATAATATGAAATTAGTTTCCGTTATTACGCCCTGTTTCAATGAAGCAGAAAATATAGAAAATATTTATAATGCAATCAAAAATGTATTTAAAAATATAAAACACTATCGATATGAACATATTTTTATAGATAATGCATCAACGGATAATAGCAGTCTATTATTAAAAGCAATAGCAAATTTAGATACTAATATAAAAGTTATTATTAATTCACGTAATTTCGGTTGGATACGTTCTCCTTATCATGCCATGCTACAAGCAAAAGGAGATGCGATTATATTACTGTCTGCTGATTTTCAGGACCCGCCTACTTTAATTCCGAGTTTTTTAAAAAAGTGGGAGGAAGGCTTTAAAATCGTAATGGGTATCAAGAATAAAAGTGAGGAGTCAAAGATACTATTCTTTATACGCACTTTGTACTACAAAATGCTTAAAAAATTTAGTGATATAGAAATAATTAGTAATTTTACGGGTTTTGGTTTATATGATAGTACTATTCTTGAAACTTTAAAGAAGTTTAAAGATAGCTATCCTTTTTTACGCGGTATAATAGCTGAAATTGGATTTAGTACCGCTAAGATTGAGTATTGCCAACCGATACGAAAAAAAGGAAAAACAAGTTCAACGCTCTATAATCTGTATGATATTGGCATGTTAGGCGTGGTTAATCATTCGAAAATACCACTACGTATTATTACGTTTGCAGGATTTATATTATCAATTTTAAGCTTTGGAATAGCGGGCGTTTATCTGTTATTAAAGCTTATTTTTTGGAAAAAATTCTATTTGGGTCTTGCACCCATATTGATAGGAGGCTTTTTTTTCTTTTCTTTTCAAATGCTCTTAATAGGTGTTCTTGGTGAATATATTTTAGCTATTTATACCCAAGTATTAAAAAGACCATTAGTTATTGAGCGCGAACGAATAAATTTTGTTGATCGGGTGGATACTGAAAATAAAGTGCATCATTACGAACATTGATGGTTTTCTCGCTATTGATTTTTAAAAGGATTTTATTATGAATTGCTCTGAAAAAAAAATGATTAGTTTGCTCACTGATTTACGTATGAATCATCATGTAACCGGCGTTAAAGCTGAGTTTGAAGCAGAGGGTACTCGAATAGAAGAAGCAATGCGTTTGAAAGATATTACTGCCTTATCTGGATTAGATTTAAATATAAAAATAGGGGGTTGTGAAGCAATGAAAGATATGTTTGATGCTTTAAATCTAGGTGCTAGACGTATTATAGCGCCTATGATTGAAACCACCTACGCATTAGAAAAATTTATTAATGCGGCAAAAATCGTTTTTAAAGATGTCATCGATTCAGTTGAGTTACTTGTTAATATAGAAACGTATTCTGCAGTGAAAAATTTTTCAGATATGCTCAAGCTACCCGATATAAAATATCTAAATGGTGTTGTGCTTGGAAGAGTCGATATGTCAGGTTCAATGGGTTTTGGACGTGAGCAGATTAATGGTGCAGAAATATTAGGAATTAGCTTAGAAGTCGCTAGAAAAGCAAAAGAGAAACAATTAGCGGTTGTCGTAGGCGGTGGGGTATCGGTTGATTCGTTAGATTTTTTTAAAAGCTTTCCACAGGGCCACCTAGATCGATTTGAGACACGAAAAATTATTTTTAGTTGTCCAGAAGCGTTGCATAATACTGAAGAGGCTTTTTTAAAGGCCGTAGAGTTTGAGCTATTATGGCTGAAAAATAAAAGCAATTATTACAACTCTATCGCTAATGAAGATAGTAAACGTATTGAGATGATGGAATTAAGATATAAATCTGCGATTAATAAGATTTATAAATCAACGGAAGA
Organism: Rhytidiadelphus loreus; assembly: GCA_947034895.1. NCBI lineage: Eukaryota > Viridiplantae > Streptophyta > Bryopsida > Hypnales > Hylocomiaceae > Rhytidiadelphus > Rhytidiadelphus loreus. The sequence goes on from CAMQQG010000024.1 coordinate 25,729, forward strand.
AATGAAAGTTTCTTAATCGTTTCAGGAGATAATTATTTGCGAAATGTATTAATAACCGGCGGTTCAGGTGAAATTGGATTATCTATCATAAGGAAATTCCAAAAAACGCATTACTTGCTTGCTCCATCGCGTCAAGAAATGAATTTAGAAAATATGGACTCGGTGGATAATTATCTCCAACAGTTAAACAAAAAAATTGATGTTTTTATACATTGTGCTGGGTTTAATGAACCCAAACCTTTTTCTGACATTACTTCTAAGGATTTTAATAAAACCTTTAATATCAATGCTATGGCTTTCTATAAAATAACCCACGCGTTAATTAATAGTTCTAAAGTAATGGAGGGTGGTTCTATTTTAGGCATTTCCTCTATATATGGCTTACTTTCACGTAAAAATAGATTCTCCTATTCGAGTTCAAAACATTGTCTCAACGGGATGATAAAAACACTAGCCATTGAGCTTGGAAATTTAAACATTAAGGTAAATGCTTTATCGCCTGGGTTTGTGGATACACAATTAACTAGAAAAAATAATTCACCTGAAAAAATTAATTCCTTACGCGAAAAAATACCTTTAGGGCGTTTAGCGAATGCAGATGATATTGCAGAATTTGCTTATTTTATCTGCTCTTCCGCAAATAGATATATGACAGGACAACAGATTATTGTTGATGGTGGCTATACCATTGGGGGGTTTGAAACATGATAAACAAGAGCCTCACAATTAAATCAAATCTAAAAAGCTATGATGTTATTTTTGTAGAACAAGATAGTAATCTGATTGAACAGCTCAATGCATTAAATGAAGCCATTATTTTAGTAGATTCCTATATTTATCAGCATTATGAATCGTTGTTTAAACAACTCAAAAAAAAGTTTTCTATTTTATCTTTATTGGCGAATGAAGAGTTAAAAAGTTTAGCCAATTTGGAAGGCGTTTTAAAATTTTTTCAGCAAGAGAAAATTTCTCGATCCACGACAGTCATAGCGATGGGTGGAGGAATACTTCAAGACGTTGCTTTTTTTGCAGCACATATTTATTACCGGGGTTTAGAGGTACACTTTATTCCAACGACATTATTAGCCATGTGTGATAGTTGTATAGGTGCTAAATGCGGGCTAAATTTTAATGGCTTAAAAAATCAGATTGGTGCATTTCATGCGCCACAAAAAGTGTATATTTGGCCAGGGTTCATTGCTAGCTTATCCAAATTAGAACTCTATTCCGGGTATGGTGAAATTCTTAAATTTTTTCTTATTTCTGGCAAAATTAATTTTTCAGAATTAAAAATATTATTTTCTTGTTCAAATAATAATAATGAATCTCTATATTCTGCTATTCAGTACAGTTTAGCGATTAAAAAAGAATTGATTGAACAAGATGAATTTGACACGGGGGTCAGACGGTTATTAAATTATGGTCATACCTTTGGTCACGCCTTAGAGCTTGCAAGCAACTATGACATCGTTCATGGTATTGCTGTAGCTTATGGCATTGATATTGCAAATTATATTGCGTTAAAGAAAGGGTTTATTAATCCATTTCTTTACGAAAAAATTCATTTATTTATTCAAGAAAATTTTTTTTCGGATAGACAATATAATTTTGATGCCGAGTCATTAGTTAACCATACACGACATGATAAAAAAAACTCCCATAACAAACTCAATATGGTCCTTCTCAAGGAGCCAGGTGAGCTTTTTATTCATCCAATCAGCTTTGATGAAGAATTGACGCTTATTATTAGGGGCTATATTGATCAAGTACTCAACAAATATTCGATGCGATTAAAATCTATAATGGTTTAGTGACTATTCAATTAATATATTTTCAGCTAATTCCTCTTTACTTAAGAAAGGGGCTAAATCTTCGAGTGATTTTGATATCATTTTTCCATCCGGTAATCTTTCGGAGGCGAGTTTAGGTGCAAAACTTTGTTCAGGTGTTAAAAAAACTTCGCAAATGGTAGGTAACCCCGACTTTAAAGTGTTTTTTATGGCTTGTTCCATTGTGGCATGTGTATCACAGTTAACATAGGTTATGTTATAGGCATACGCGATTTTTTGGCAATCAGGAAATCCTAAGCCGCTTTCTGGGCCACAGCCTACAAAGTTTTTTCCAAAGAAATTATCTTGTGTCTGGCGTATTGAATGATACCCCCCATTATTTAAAATAAATATTTTAATAGGGTATTGATTAAAGGCGATTGTAGCCAATTCTTGTAAGTTTTGTTGGATGCTCCCATCCCCAGTAATACAAACAATTTTTTTGCCTTCTGAGCCTATATAAGCGCCAATTGCAGCGGGTAAATCATAACCCATAGAAGCACAACCCGAATTAGTATATAGCCGTTGACCTTTCTTGATGATCATTGCTTGAAAGGCTGTAACACACGCAGTCCCATTACCGGATACTGTAATTTGATCCTCAGGCAACTGTTCACTTAAGCAATGCATAAAACAATAAGGATTAATTTTAGATTTACGTAACCAATATTCCTCTAGAACAACAGGATATCTTTTTTGTCTTGCTTTACACCATTGAATCCAGTCTGCTTTTTCTGGAAGCGGATCGTTATTAATTGCTGCATTTAATTTTTCAATAAAATCTTTTAAATGACAATGTAGTGGCAGCTTGATATCTAATGTAGGTTTTGTTAGTTCATAGAAATCAATATCCACCATGATTTTATAAGCGGTTGGTGCAAACTTTTTCCAATTATAGCCAATTTGACGTATGTTCAGCCTTGAGCCTAGCACTAATAAAACATCGGCATTTTGTACTGCAAAATTACCTGCTCTATCGCCGATCGATCCAGGGCGGCCTATGTAGTATTCATTGTTATTCGGGAGTAGATCATGTGCATTCCAAGCCGTCGTAACCGGAATTTTTAATTGATGGATCAAAGTTAAAAATTGCTGATAGGCGTTTGCTGTTCGTATACCATTCCCAGCAAGGATAACGGGTCTTTTGGCTTGTTTGAGCTTTTCTAATACGCGCTTAAATTGATTAATTTTTATTTGTGGTTTACGAAGGATCTTAAAAATTAATTCTGCTTTTTCTTCATCAGAGTCAGGTTTAAACTCTTCTAATGAATCAAGATTTAAAATGGCACCTTGTATATCAACTGGAATGTCAATCCAAACCGGGCCAGGCCTACCATGCGTTGCAAGATATAAGGCTTTATGTAAATGATATTTGATTTGTTCGGCATGTGTAATCATGCTTGCATATTTAGTGAAGGACTTAACCGACTCTACAATATTGCATTCTTGGTCACCGAGTTGGCGTAAATTTAAGTGACTGCTATGAATCGTTGTTGGATAAGACACTTGGCCCGATATCACAATCATCGGAATTGAATCTGTCCATGCGCCAAATACACCATTCAATGCGTTTAAACCGCCAGGTCCTGTCGTAACATTGACGGCGGCGATTTGATTGGTTAAGCGCGCGTAACTTTCTGCAGCCATAGCAGAAGCTTGTTCGTGATGATTGAAGATAATCTGTAATTTAGGATGTTTTGCTAATGAATCATTGAGATGCATTGCACCTCCGCCCGTTAACATGAATACATGCCGTATACCCCATTCGGCAAGGTAATCAGCAACAAAATCAGATAGTTTCATACTAAACCCTAGCTATTTATTGAATGTATGGTTTTTTTTGGACTGACTTTATCGGCAAATAATTTAAAAGAATGATGGATGTGCTGCATCATTTCTTGTGTTAAGCCATGATGGGCTGCAAGCAAAATACCACACTGCATTACAGCATCCGCATTGACATAGCCTTGCGAATTTCCTTTATGTTTAATTTTAGAAAACCCTGGTTGTCTTAGAATATTGCCTGTAAAGATAGTACGCGTTTGAATATTTCTTTTTTCCAAAAAGATTTGCATTTCAGTACGCGTAAAGGGAGCATTTGCTTTTATTGTTAGCGGAAAAGCTAACCAAGCAGTGACCGAATTAGGTAATTGTTTTGGTAATATAAACCAGTCTGCATATTCACAGAAAAAATCATAGTGTTGTTTGAAGTGCATTGTACGTAATCGAATATTTTCTTCTAATTTACTCAGTTGGACTAAACCAAATGCGGCACCCATTTCAGAAGGTTCAAAGTTATAGCCAATTGCTTCAAAGATAAATTTTGTATCATAAGGAATACCATCTATTTCCTTATTAAATCGGTTTTGAATTTTTTCCGACTCGACAAATAAAGAAGAACTTCTGCCCCAGCTACGCAATAATTTAGTATGAAGTGCCAGCTCTTCATCATTAACACATAACATACCCCCATTCCCTGCGCAATTTATAACATGTGAACCATAAAAACTGGTGGTACTGATGTCTGTGTAGCTGCCAATAGATTTGTTATTTAATGTGGCGCCCAGCGTATCGGCAGAGTCTTCAATCAGAATTAAATTATAGCGGTCAGCAATTTCTCTGATATAAGGCCAATCAGATAAATTCCCTAATAAATTTGGAATGAATAATGCTTTAGTTTTTGGGGTAATTAAAGATTCAATTTGCGAACAGTCGATGTTATAAGTGCTTTCAGAAACATCAGCAAAGACAGGAGTTAGTTTATTACGCAAGATGGGAGCAACTGTCGTGGAGAACGTCAAAACCGGCGTAATAATTTCTGAGTCAGGTTCAAGCTTAAGAATTTCTATGGCCAACTCATTCGCTGAAGAACCTGAGTTAAGCATAATGCCGTATTTTTTTTGGAATAAATGCGCTACCTGCTTCTCCATTTCACTAACATGTTTTCCCATTTGAGTTGATGTATTCAACACATGGACAACAGCATCTATTTCTTCTTGCCCGTGAACAGTCATTCCATAAGGAACGCGTAAATGAGTATTATCCATATTTAATTAAACTCCCTTTAAATTCCGTTTCAATAATAAAGTTCAAAAAGCCGTTTCTAGAATCTCTATTTTTTGTGAAAATAATGATTTTTGCAAGCAGTATAATAAAAATATTCCACCACTAATATTAAGGAATTAAAATCTGATATTTCTGATGTATAAAGGTTGCTTGTTTATAAATGCTAAAAAATTTTAAATATTTTAGTCATTGAAAAACTTATTAATATCTTTTATTATAAATTTTGTTAGTTTAAAAAAAATAATATTGTATCTTTAGATATAAAATGTTAATAACATAATGAGTTAAATAAATGCATAGACTTCCACAAGATAGGGTTGAAGAATTTCGAAAAAAAGTAAATGATACCCGTAAAAAAGATTTTGAAGCGCATATTAAATTAGTTAACGGAAATGTTAATTTTAATGGCACAACTCCATTTCATAGAGCGGTTCATTCTTTAGATAGTTCAATGTTAAAAATACTAATTCCAACGAGTGCTTCGATTAATACGCGTGATAATAGGAGGAGAACTCCTTTGGATTTGTTAAATTCAAGAGTGGAAGATTCCGTAAATTCAAAAATAAAAAAATTACTCATTGAAGCGGGAGCGATTTCCACTATTGTCTCTCCTCAAGAAAAGGATCAATCTATTAATAGCTTTAAAACCATAATTGAGCTTAATGATAAGTCCTTACTCACCAAGGATACCTTTAGTGAGATTATTAAAAGTTCTGACGATTATAGAAAAATCTGTTCATCTATTTCTTCAGAGGAAGGTATAAAACTCTTCAAAATAGTCAAGCCATACCTGCTTGAACTAATCAAAAATGGGATCGATTTTGGATCTATATTACTGAGTTTTGTTTTAATGCGTAATCAACTCTTTGAAATGATGGGCCCATTTTTTTCTAAAATTCTTCAAGAAGATCGGGATTATAAAGTATTATGTTCAGTTTTAAATAATGGAAATGAGTTTAGTGCTGTTTATTCTTCTTTACCCGCTGAGCAAGCGCTCAAGTTCTTAGAAATGATGAAACCCTATTTTCATGTAATTCTTGCATCGTCTTTTCCTAATGGGATAGAGGCCGGTACGCGAGCGGTTTGTTCATGTTTAAATTTTGAAGGGTTAAATCTTGTAAGGTCATGTTTGTTACCTATCCAAGTTGAGTTGTTGAATGAAATATCTGAAGCAACCAAAGCACCCCATGTGAATAACATATCCGAGTTTAATAGAGGACTCTTTTCACTCGTTGCTAGAGCAGGAACAACTGATAGTCCATCAACGAGCGATGCTGTAGCGAACAGCGGTAATGGGCGTCAATATAGCTCTTCAAACTAGTTTATAAAACAAGGAGTTAATTACTGCGCAATTAGATGGGTTGCGCAGTAATCCTATTTACATCTGACTTATGTAAATAACTTGTTTAATACAATCGTTTCTTCTCTATCAGCACCGGTAGAAATAATAGTAATCGGAGCGCCAGTTAATTCTTCAATACGACGTATGTAATTTTGTGCGTTAACGGGTAATTTCGAAAATTCTTTAATGGGTGTCGTGGATGTTTTCCAACCTGGATGTTCTTCGTAAATAGGCGTGCAGCGCGCTAGATCGTCAGGATTTAAAGGTAGATCATTGATTTGTTTACCCTCTAATTTATAAGCCGTACAAATTTTGATGGTTTCCATTTCATCTAATACATCTAACTTGGTTAAACAAAGGCTAGAAATACTATTTAGTTGTACGGCACGACGTAATAAAACGCTATCTAACCAACCACAACGGCGTGGACGTTTGGTAACGCTACCGTATTCATGGCCACGGTTACGTAGTGTTTCACCATCTTCATCAAGTAATTCACTTGGAAACACTCCATTCCCTACACGGGTGCTATAGGCTTTGCTGATACCTAATACATAATCGAAGTGGCGTATGCCTAATCCACTGCCGGTTGCAGCAGCGCCTGCAATCGTGTTCGAGGAAGTAACAAAAGGATAGGTACCTTGGTCGATATCTAAAAAGGTTCCTTGAGCGCCTTCAAATAAAAGCGGTTTTTTCTCTTGTTGATATTTTGCTAAAAGAGCCGGTATATCGGTAATTAAAGGCTTTAGTTTTTCCGCCATTGCAAGGAGTGAAGTCAAGGTTTGATCGTAATCAACGGTAGGTGCTTTATAATAATGTTGTAACAGAAAGTTATGGTATTCCAATAAATTTTTTAATTTTTTTGCGAATTGCTCAGGTTCAAAGAAGTCGCTCATGCGCAAACCACGTCGCGCAACTTTATCTTCATAAGCAGGACCTATTCCGCGTTTAGTCGTACCAATGGCATTTGCTGCGTTTGATTCGCGTGCTTCGTCTAATGCAATATGCGAAGGCAATATAATAGGGCAGCTAGAACTAATGCGTAATCGTTGTGTTGCTGGAACACCATTGGCTTCTAATTCATCCATTTCTTTTAATAAAGCTTCTGGTGAAATAACGACACCATTCCCAATTAAACATTCTACGCCAGCATGTAAAATTCCCGAGGGAATTAAACGTAAAATAGTTTTTTTTCCTTCGATAACTAATGTATGCCCAGCATTGTGCCCACCTTGAAATCGCACAACGGCTTTAACATGCTGCGTTAATAAATCAACAATCTTTCCTTTTCCTTCGTCGCCCCATTGGCAGCCAATAATAATTGCGGTTTTTGTCATAATTTAGTTCTCGAGTGTTCTTTGCCATTAAAAAAAGCATCGTTTGTATTTAATACAAGAAAGTTGTTGTTAATTGGAGATTTGGTAAATCCTTTTTCGTAAGCGTCTAAGTTGAGATAAAAAGCTGCAAACTGAGGATTTTTTTGATAGGCAGCGCTGTAGATTTTTGCGGCCTCTGCATCGCCTTTACCACGTATCTGTGCTGCTTCTTCTGTGGCTTTCGCGAGTGTTAAAGAAGATGCATTATCAGCGGTTAAGCGAATGTTATCAGCATTTGCTTTGCCGCGCGCATTTATTTCTAGTGCGATTTGTGCTTGTTCGGTACGTCGCTTTGCTAGTAATGTGTTATTAGCTTCAGAGGGAAAATCAATAGATGTAAAGCCTATATCAACAAGAGAAATACCTACGGCTTTGAGTGCTTGATTTGCTTGTGCCTGTATGGCTTGGGTAGTAATAGCGCTCGAGCCGCTTATGATTGTATCTAATGTGTTATTCGCACATTCATTTTGTAATAGTGGGTTAATGATTTGCGTTAAAAATTTTTGTGTTTCTTTATTATCATTATGTGTTTTTTGATAATACAACACAGGATTAGTAACTTTCCAGTTTGCATAATAGCCAATAAGCAATGGATGCCCATCGGAGGTTAAAAGATCGGATTTAGTAAACGAGTCACTACGCAAACGCAGATCAATTTGCTCTGGATGTACTAAGAAAGGCAGCGCGATATGTAAACCTGGTCCTTCTTGTTGTACTTTGGTGTTTGCGACATCGGTTTTTTCCAATAGCGCGGTATGGCCTTCCGCTACCGTATAAATACTCTGATAGCCTAGAAATAAACCGACGATTACAAGGCTAATAATTACAATAAGCGTTATTTTATTTTTAGTGAATGTCATTCGTAGCCCCCGGATATATTATAACTACTAGGTATGTTATCGTTTTTTGCAGTGGGTGTAGGATTAACTGTATTTGATTTTGCAGTCGTTACGGTTTTATTCGAAGCGGTACTGCTTGATTTTTCACTATTTTGTTTTGTCACATTATCTAAATTTAAAGAAAGGGCAGTGTGACTAGGAATATCAAGTAGCATTTTATGACTATGTGCCATCATCGTTTGCATCGCTTCCAAGTAAAGTCGTTTGCGCGTTAACTCGGGTGATGCTTGATAAGCAGGCAATAACGCTAGAAAACGTGCTGTTTCTGCTTTTGCATTTAAGATGGTTTCTTGTTGATAATTTTTTGCATTGGCAATTAAGTCTTTAGCTTCACCTTCCGATTTAGGTTTCAGCTGTAAAGCATAGGTTTTGGCTTGATCTTCAAGCTGGGCTTTTCCTGTTTCTGCTTGGGTTACTGCTTCAAATGAAGCTTTTAATTCTTCAGGAGCTTGAATACTCTCAATGGTAAGATCGCTGATACTTAAGCCAGTCGCATATTGACTAAGCAATGTATCGATTTTGCTATGTATTGTTTTCTGAAGTAAAAAAAGATTACTTGTTAAAAGCTGCGCTAAAGAAAACTGACTAAATGTTTGACGTGTTACATTCGCAATAGCGTCTTGTAAACTTTGCAGTGAATTCGTATCACTAAAAAGATATTTACGTGCGTTGTCTATAACATAGTGTGCTTTTATGACGATAGAAACTTTATTTTTATCGCGCGTTAATAATTCAGTGTTATAGGAAAAAGGAATATTTTTATCAGAAAGAATATAACTTGTTTCTATAGGTTTAAGTATCCAATGATTCCCCGGAGCAAGCGTAGTGTAGTATTTTCCAAATCGAGTGATAACCGCTTGTTCAGTAGGCGCTACAGTAAAAAAGCCACAAAACATCCAAGCGAATAGAAGAACACCAAAAATTAATCCTAAAGCTTTAATGTTGAATTGAGTAGGCAAAAATGCCTTTGTTAAAACATTGCCGTTTTTATTGAATACTTTTAATTTAAAGAGTGAAGCAATTTTTTTGCATAGGCCACGTAAAAAAGCTTCTAGATCAGGTGGGGTCTGTTTAGGTCGACCGGTCCACGGATCTTTATTATTACTCGAATTACCCGGTTCGTTCCAGGGCATAAGTGGCTCCAGTTGTTTTTAATAAGTTATGCCTCCAAGTAGCCTTGAAGTTGTTAATTGCTAAAATGCAACAATACCTATTTCTTACGTGAAAAGGCAAGCTTCGCTTTTCAAGTGCCTCATTTTAGGCATGGTATGACCTTCTCGCAACTATTAATTCAACTAATTCAACTCTACTCGTTGCACGAATTTTTGGATGGCGTGCTCATACAGAGGAGGATAAAAGGCTGCTGGCCTCTGGAGTTTTTTGCTGAGCTAAGAGTAGCTCATATAAGGCTTGTTCTAACAAGGCACAACCTTCGCCTGTGCTTGCGGATAACCAAACTTTGCTGGGTAATCCCGCGCTATCACGCTCTAAATGAGGGTTAATGTCGGTTAGTAAATCAATTTTATTGTAAATAAGAAGTTGAGGGATTTGGTTGGCTTGAATTTTTTCTAGTACACGCTGCACTTCTTTGTTACGTTCTAGTTTATCGGTGCTGCTTGCATCAATAACATGCAGTAATAAGTTGGCTTCTTGGGTTTCTTCTAAGGTCGCACTAAAAGCTTCAATTAAATCGTGTGGAAGCTGACGAATAAACCCGACGGTATCTGCTAAGATAGCTTTGATTCCATTGGATAAACGTAAGCGACGTATACTGGGATCTAAGGTTGCGAAAGGCTGATTAGCTGCCAAAACGTTAGCGCCGGTTAATACATTAAAGAGTGTTGATTTTCCGGTGTTGGTGTAGCCGATTAATGAAATATGACACAACTGCGATTTACGTCGAGCACGCTGGCTTTGCGCACGCTGTTTTTGTACTTTGCTTAAACGACCTTTAATCGTTTTAATTTGTTGTCGAATAAGACGTTTATCAGACTCTAATTGTGTTTCTCCAGGACCGCGTAATCCAATCCCACCACGTTGCCGTTCTAAGTGAGTCCAACCGCGAATAAGGCGTGTGGACATATGCTGTAACTGCGCTAATTTAACTTGAAGTTTACCTTCAAAGGTTCGTGCACGTTGCGCAAAGATATCCAGAATTAAACCAATACGTCCCACAACACGACATTGTAATTGTTTTTCTAAGTTGCGTTCTTGGGCAGGGGATAGATCGTGGTTAAAGATGGCAAGTTTGGCTTGATGAGCAGTTAGTGCGGCGCGTACTTCGTCAACCTTTCCAAGTCCTATAAAATACTTTGCGAAAGGCGTGGATTGTCTACCTAGAATCAAATGCATCGGTTTTGCACCCGCCGCAAGAGCTAGCTCATGAAATTCATCTACAACTTCCTTTGTTTCAATTTTTTTTAGGTGAATATGTACTAATATTGCTAGCTCACCGCTCTGCGGACGTTCAAACATTCAGACTTTCTAATTCCTCATCTTTTTCTGTTTCTTCAGTATTAATTGCTAAGTTAACATTGCGTGCAGGCACGACTGTTGAAATAGCATGTTTGTAGACCACCTGGCTTACTGAGTTTTTTAGTAATACGACAAATTGATCAAAAGACTCTACTAAGCCCTGCAGTTTGATTCCATTAACAAGATAGATTGAAACGGGGACTTTTTCTTTACGCAGTGCGTTGAGAAAAGGATCTTGTAGTTGCCCTTTAGACATAATTAGCTTCTCCATGCAAATTTTAAATATAAATATAATCTCAAAAAGCCTTGGTCTTAAATTTATTTAGCTTATAACCAAGCCTTGTAAGTTTAGCATGGGAAATGGATAGAACATAGTCCCATTAATGGCTGGGGCTAGAGAGTAGCATATTAATTTCACGAAGTAGGTTTGATCTAAGGGGGTTTTGTTACGACTAAGCATTTATTTAATAGACTTTAATAAAAGTTTTACTAAAGGCTATTAAGTTACAAAATAAGTTTTATAGCTAGATTTTAAGGATTATTTTAAAATTGTGATCATAGGGATTCATCCCAATTATTGCCAACTTGAATATCAACGAGTAAGGGGACACTGAGTTTTACGACGTTGACCATTAGCTCCTCGATTAATTGTTTGGCTTTTTGTTGGTGGCTTTCTGTGACTTCAACCACAAGTTCATCGTGAACTTGCATGATGATATGTGCGTCAAGGCCTTGTGCTAGGAAAGCCTGATCAACATCAATCATGGCTTTTTTTATAATATCTGCTGCGCTACCTTGCAATGGCGCATTAATCGCTGCACGTTCACTGGCTTTGCGTTGTAAGGCATCGCTCGCATTAATTCGAGGTAAACTTAAGCGTCGCCCAAATAGGGTGGTTACGTAGCCTTGTTCTCGCGCTTGCTGTCGCGTGCGTTCCATATAATCTTTTACGCCGGGATAACGATCAAAATAGCGATCGATATATTGTTTAGCTTCATCGCGTCCAATACCTAATTGTCGTGCTAAACCAAATGCAGACATACCATAAACCAATCCAAAGTTAACGGCTTTGGCGCTACGGCGTTGATCGGAGGTAACCTGTTCCAACGGAATTTTGAGTACTTCTGCAGCCGTAGCTTGATGAATATCTAATCCTTTGGCAAAAGCATCGAGCAAGCCTTTATCTTGCGAAAAATGCGCGATGATTCGCAATTCTATTTGTGAATAGTCCGCTGAAATCATTTTATAACCAGGTGCTGCAATGAAAGCACGCCGAATTTTTCGTCCTTCTTCGGTACGTGCGGGAATATTTTGTAGATTGGGATCAGAGGAGGAAAGACGCCCTGTTACTACCGCGGCTTGATGATAGGAAGTATGGACTCTGCCAGTTTTTGGATTGATCTGTAAGGGCAGTTTATCGGTATAAGTGGACTTTAATTTACTTAAACTCCGGTATTTTAAAATAACATCGGCTAATGGGTGATTTAAGGCCAAGGTTTGTAAAACAGCTTCAGAAGTTGAGGGTTGTCCGGTAGGTGTTTTTTCTACAACGGGTAAACCTTGTTCACTAAATAAAATACTTTGTAATTGCTTCGGTGAACTTAAATTAAACGTTTTACCAGCTAATTCATAGGCTTTTTCTTGCAAACTTAATAAACGTGTTGCTAAGGAAATACTTTGTTTTTTGAGTAGTTCTGCATCGATTAAAACACCATAACGTTCTATGCGTGATAAGACAGAAACAAGTGGCATTTCAAGTGTCGTGAATACGGTTCCTAATTTAGGTAATTCGATTAACTGCGGCCAAAGTATCTTATGTAGTTTTAAAGCCACATCACTATCTTCTGCCGCATATTCACCGGCGATGGTAATATCAATTTCGTTAAAAGTTTTTTGTTTTATGCCTTTGCCAGCAATGTCGACAAAAGCAATAGTTTCATGATCTAAATGTTTAAGCGCTGCATTATCTAAACTATGTTGATTGCTGGCGCTATCAAGCAGGTAGGATTCCAGCATGGTATCAAAAGCAAGGCCGCGTAAGGTGATGCCATAGTTTGCTAACACGCTCATGTCGTATTTGAGATTGTGACCTATTTTTAATTGTTTAGGGTTTTCTAAAAGTGGTTTTAATTTTTTTAGTACCCATGCTCTATCGAGATGTTTCGGCGCATCAGGATAATCATGCGCAAGCGGAATATAGACGGCTTTGCCTGGTTCGATGGCAAATGACAAGCCAACCAGTTCTGCTTTCATTGCATCTAAGCTAGTCGTTTCTGTATCTACTGCCCATTGCGATGCAGTCTCTAATTGTTTGACCCATGCTTCGAAACTTTTTTCATTCAAAATGATCGGATAGTTATTTTTGTTGGTGTCTTCTACGATAGTTTCTAATATGACATTTTCTTCGGTCGGATTGTTTTTTTCTAATTCTCGAATCCATGTTTTGAATTCAAGTTTTTTATACCATTGCATTAACTGTGCTACATCACTTGTTTTAGGACGTAGTTCATCTAGTGTGATGTGTAATTCAACATCTTTTTTAATGGTCACTAATTCGTGAGAGAGCGGAAGTTTATCAAGATGTGCTCGCAGATTCTCACCCACTTTGCCGCCAATTTCTTTCGCGTTTTCAATGACCGCGGCTAAAGTTCCATATTGATTAAGCCATTTGGCTGCTGTTTTAGGGCCTACGTTGGGTATTCCAGGAACGTTATCTACCGCATCGCCCACTAAACTAAGGTAATCGGTTATTTGCTCGGGTGTGACGCCAAATTTTTTTATAACCCCTTCGCGATCGAGTTCTGTATTTGTCATAGTGTTAACTAAACTAATATGCGAGTTAACTAATTGTGCAAAATCTTTATCGCCAGTGGAAATTAAGACGGGTAAGTTATTTTCTATAGCCTTTTCTGCTAGTGTGGCGATGACATCATCGGCTTCTACGCCGGATTGGATTAATCGAGGCAAACCCATGCTATCTACAATGGCATAGAGAGGTTCTATTTGTTGCTGTAATTCATCAGGCATTGCGGCACGGTTTGCCTTGTATTCGCTATAGAGGTCTTCGCGAAAGGTTTTTCCTTTTGCATCAAAAACCACAGCAATGTGATCGGGTTGATAGTCTTTAATCAATTTACGCAACATACTGATGACGCCATAAATGGCCCCGGTAGGTTCGCCTTTAGCATTATTTAAAGGGGGTAGGGCGTGATAGGCGCGATAGAGGTATGAGGTACCGTCAACAAGAATAAGTGGTTTTTTCATCAGAGAAGTTAGCCAGTGTTTAACTCTGGTCAGTATGATACCATACGACGCACTTATTCACTGGGTCTTCGAGAGCCAATTTTTTGTGATAGTGCGAAGTTAGGGTTAATTTATGAGGTTATTCTATGCGTATTGAGCAAGAAATTAAGTTAGATTTTAAAGATGTATTAATTCGGCCTAAACGTAGTACGTTGCAGACGCGTGCCGATGTAGATCTAACTCGCGAATATACCTTCAAACATTCACAGGTTTCTTGGAAAGGCGTACCGATTATTGCGTCTAATATGGACCATATCGGCACGTTTGCTATGGCAAACAGTCTGGCTAAGCATAAGCTGCTGACCGCGATTGATAAGTTTGCCGATTTAGAAGAATGGAAGCGCTTCTATGCAGAATCTCCCAAAGCGCATAAATATTGCTGTGCAACAACCGGTATTAAACCAGAAGATGAAGCGCAATTAGATAAAATTCTTAAGGCTGTTCCTACTCCCTTTATTTGTATTGATGTCGCCAATGGTTATACCCAACGTTTTGTTGATTGTATTCGTGCGTTACGCAAAAAATATCCTGAAAAGATTTTAATTGCCGGCAATGTGGTGACAGCTGAAATGGCAGAAGAGTTAGTTTTAGCGGGCGCTGATGTGATTAAAGTAGGCATAGGGCCTGGCTCTGTGTGCACGACACGTTTAAAAACAGGCGTCGGATATCCACAATTATCCGCTATTATCGAGTGTGCCGACGCAGTGCATGGATTAGGTGGTCATTTATGTGCTGATGGTGGGTGTGTTGCGCCGGGCGATGTTGCTAAAGCGTTTGCGGCGGGAGCAGATTTTGTTATGCTCGGTGGAATGTTTGCAGGGCATGAAGAATGTTCCGGTGAAAAGATACAGGAAAATGGCAAATGGTTTATGCGTTTTTATGGAATGAGTTCAAGCGAGGCTATGCATAAACATCATGGCAGGATTAATTCTTATCGTGCCAGTGAAGGTCGTTCAGTGAATGTTCCGTATCGTGGTCCTGTTGAAAATACCGTATTGGATATTTTAGGTGGGTTACGTTCTACATGCACGTATGTTGGTGCGCAACGCTTAAAAGAGCTTTCAAAACGTACCACTTTTTTACGTGTAACTCAGCAGCTAAATGAGGTTTTTGCTGCACTACAGGTTAATGAATTAGTTGACGATATTAGTTGTTAAAAACATTATTTGTCTGCTTAGAAATAGTGTAAACGTTCAATAGGGAATTAGGAACATACCATTTTGAAAGGAGTCTGATGGATAAAGTCCAAAGAAAAAGGCGATGTCCCTACTTGATTGCATTATTGCTTGCTATGCTCTTAGCCATCGTAGGGTTATCACTCTATCCGCCCAAACCCAATTTCAATGTATTTTATACGCCTAGTCAGATTGCAGATGGCTTGGTTGCTCCTGGTCGGTTTTTTCATTTAGAGGGGCAAGTCAAAAATATGATCAATCAAAACACTAATAATTTACAAATTTCTTTTGTTATTGCGGATTCTCGGCACAATGTCCTAGTTGAATATGAAGGTGTGTTACCTGCTTTGTTTCGTACCGCTCAGTCAGTTGTCATTGAAGGGAGTTTGAATAAGGTTGGCATTATGCAAGCGAAGCGAGTGATGATAAAACCTTAGGCCATTTATAAAATAGGGAAATGTTATATTATGAAAGGGTTAAAGATAACTGCAGTTATTGTATCAATTCTAATAGCCTGCTTAGGCTACCTATTGTTAACCAAATATTTCTCGAGTGAAGAAGTATTTTTTATGGGTTCTGGTCCTTTAAAACGTGCGTTAGTGATGGATTTTAAAGTGAACAGCGATAAAGACCTAGCCACTTTTCAAACACAAGATACTGTTTTTTTAGTAGTACATCCTAGTGATTCACCGGATAACCATAAGGACGATGTGCTTGAAACACGCAGTATTTTCGCCTTAGTAGCCAGAACAAATAAAAACGAGATACAACCGAGTGATCCACTTTACTCCGAATTTGAAATATTGTTTTTAAAGCATAGCTTGGTCGGTATGCGGGCAACCTATGTGCCCTTAGCTAAAGCAGATGTAAAATCGATTGTTTTTAATTCAGTTTATTTACAGCAGTTCTCCAATCTGTATGACGATAAGCAGCCGCATATCGCAGGTTATGCGGTGATGGCTGATGGTAGCCAACGTTTAATTCGTGATATTCTAGTCAAATGAACCTATTAGATATGCCTGCTAGGCAGGAAAAAACAAATCGTTTACGTTGGCAATGCCGTCGCGGAATGCTTGAGTTAGATCTTCTACTCTTGCCATTTCTTGAGAAGCATTATTGGGGTTTAAACTTCTCCAAGCGAAAACTATTTGAAGAATTACTCACTTACCAGGATCAAGATCTTTACCAGATATTGATGAAATATAGACCGGTTGAAGACCCAGAGCTTAGCCTGTTGGTAGAGACGATTCATCATGGGGATTAAGGTTTTTCGTCCAAAACCTTCCCATTACCTGGCTATTTTGTTGTTGATCATTCATGGCGGAGCTATTGCCTGTTTGTGGGTGGTGCCTTGGCCGTGGTGGACTAAATTACTGTTAGTGGTAGCTGCGCTAGTGAGCTTTATGACGCTTTTCCGCCAACACGTTTTATTGAATACACCCCATTCGGTTATCGAGTTTTGGCAGCAGCAAGGTGGGCACTGGCAGTTAAAGGATAATTTGTCCGAGATAAAAACGGTAAAATTAGCTGATAACAGCGTTTGTACCCGCTATTTTGTGCTATTGAATTTTAACGGTTTGAACAAACATCAGACGCCTTCCAATACCAGTGTTTTAGTGTTATCCGATAGCTTAAGTGCACACGATTTTCGACGCTTGAGACGGCAATTGCAAAGCATATCCTAGACTTTAAAATCACGATAAGTAGTGCGTTATTTTAAGTATATTGGGCGCTAGATTCGTGTATAATCCTTGTGCATATTCCACTATTTGTTTGAAATTATGACACAAATATCACAGTCGCAAGCCCCTATAGCCGAACCGGTAGTTTTTGAGCCTGGTCCGCGGATAACGATAACCGAAAATGCGGCGAATAAGGTATGGGAGCTAATTCAAGAAGAGGATAATTTAGCGTTAAAGCTTCGCGTCTTCGTAACCGGTGGTGGATGTTCTGGTTTTCAGTACGGTTTTACTTTTGATGAAGTGGTCAATGACGATGGATACCGTCGTTACTAAAATAGCGCTGGAAAATTCTGATTCCAAAGGAGTAGTACAGCTTTTAATTGATCCAATGAGCTTAACTTATCTCGTGGGTGCAGAAATTGATTATAAGTCTGATTTAAGCGGGGAACAGTTTATCATTCGTAATCCGAATGCGAAGACTACCTGTGGTTGCGGCTCATCTTTTTCTTCTTAAAAAAACTAGTTTTCGTTTGACGCATTTCTAAATGAAAATTACAAAGTTAAGATTTCAAATAAATCCCACCAAGAATGGCTGGGTTTCTAGAGCCGGTAACTTCAGGTAGGTTGCTGGTTTTTCCTTCTAACGTTTGTTGCGCAAACCATGCAAATGCCATGGCTTCCATCCATTCTGCAGGTATGTCTAAATCATCGCAAACTTGCAAACGATGGTTTGGACAATAATTTGCGATGCGTTGTTTGAGATAAGTATTTTTAGCCCCACCCCCACAAAGTAAGAGTGATCCACTAGCGCTATTGACCTGTTGCACGCCTAGGCCAACGCTAGCGGCAGTTAATTCGCACAAAGTGGCTTGAATATTAGTAGAATTTAAGTCTTGAGTAATTTTAGAAAGTTGGGCAGTTAACCAATTCAGATTGAAGTATTCATAGCCAGTGCTTTTTGGCGGCGCTAAATTAAAATAAGGATCAGATAAAAACTGTTGTAATAATTCATTATTAATACATCCGCTCGCCGCCCATTTTCCATCTTTGTCGAACCATTGATCTTTGTGTTTATGAATCCATTTATCGAGTAATAAATTTGCGGGTCCTGTATCAAAACCTATAACCGATTTTTTAAGATCAGCAGGCAGATAAGTGAGATTCGCGATCCCCCCTAGATTAAGCACAATTCTATCTTCGTTTTCACTGCGAAATATAAATTGATGAAAAGCGGGCGTTAAGGGAGCACCCTGTCCACCTGCGGCAATATCGCGACGTCTAAAATCAGCGATTGTTGTTATACCTGTATTTTCGGCAATAATATTCGGATCACCAAGTTGCATCGAGAAAGGATAAGGAGGTTGTGGGCGATGGAAAACGGTTTGTCCATGACTACCGATGGCCAATATGTCGTTTTTAGAAAAAGCACTTTTTGCTAATAATGTGTTTACAGCATTCGTAAAGAGTTGGGCTATTTTTATATCCAGTTCACCGAGCTGCGTTAACTTAGCTGAACCTACATCATAGAGTTGATGTAACTCACTTCTTAATTCTGTTGGTAAAGGGGTTTTATGGGTCGCTAAAAGTTGAGGGCGTTGATTTGAAAAATCAACTAAAGCCGCATCCACAGCGTCCATACTGGTTCCTGACATGAGCCCGATATAAAGTTTTTTCATTTTTAACTAAATATAAAAAGAAATATGAGCTAATTTTGTCTAGTATATTGCAGTGACCCTTAAAAGAATAGTAGGATTCGCCCCGAGAGTTGGCTAGACAGTCGCTGTAACGTTTAGACTTCCGGAAACGGGAGTTTTGTTTATAGAGGAAAGTCCGGGCTCCATCGGGCAAAGTGCCAGGTAATGCCTGGGAGGTGAAAGCCTACGGAAAGTGCCACAGAAAATATACCGCCGAAAATTCAAAAGATTGTAGGTAAGGGTGAAAAGGTGTGGTAAAAGCACACCGCGTCATTGGTAACAGTGATGGCAGGGCAAACCCCACTTGGAGCAAGACCAAATAGGAACCTATTACGGCGTGGCCCACGTCAGGTTCGGGTAGGTCGCTTGAGGTATAGGGTGACGTATATCCTAGATGAATGACTGTCCACGACAGAACCCGGCTTATCGGCTGACTTTCACTAATTCTGTTCAATAAGAGCCTATTCAGGGCTCTTTTTTTAATTTTTAATTAATAGGAAGTGTTTTTTTAAAGGCTAAAAATATTTTGTGTAGAATCCTTCCAAGTCTTGACAAGAGGTATTTCTCCTTCCTATAGTGTAATTAGGACAAAAAGTGGGAAAATGTGGTAAAAAGTGGGTTAAATTATGTTTCGGGGTATAAATTCTGCGGTGCTCGATGCGAAAAGTCGGTTTAAATTACCGGCTAGATACCGCCGATTATTGCCTGCCGATAAAGCGCTTGAAATAGTAGTTACAATTGATACCGAATCGCCTTGTTTACTACTCTATCCGATTCATGAATGGGAATTAATTGAGACAAAGTTACAGGCTTTGCCCAGTTTTAATCCCGCTGCGCGGCGCATCCAACGTTTATTAATTGGGCATGCAACGGATCTAGAGTTAGATACAAATGGACGGATTTTGTTACCCGCCTTGTTAAAAGATTATGCGCATATTCAAAAGGAAATTAGGGTGATTGGACAGGGTAGAAAAATAGAATTATGGAGTGCTGATGAGTGGGACGAATACCGCGCTAGATGGATTGCAGAAGCAACCAAGGCAGACGATTTACCCGATGAGTTACAGTCATTAGCATTATAAGTGTTGATGTTTAAAATTGTGAATTTTTAAATGCAGAAAAAAGAAGAACATCAACCGGTCCTACTTGAGGAAGTAATTGAATATTTAGCGATTAAGCCCGATGGAATTTACATCGACGCGACATTTGGGCGCGGAGGGCATTCGCGACAAATATTGAATAAATTAGGCGAAAAAGGCCGGTTATTAGTGATTGATAAGGATCCAGCTGCAGTGGCTTTTGCTAAGCAACACTGGGGAGAGGATCAACGGTTACAGGTTTATGAAGGTTCTTTTTCCAAAGTAAAAGAAATAACAGCTAGTCAGGGGATTACAGGTCAAGTTGATGGGCTCTTATTAGATTTAGGGGTTTCTTCCCCCCAACTAGACCAAGCGGAAAGAGGATTTAGTTTTTTGCGGGATGGGCCATTGGATATGCGTATGGATCCGAACAATGGGATCAGTGCTACACAATGGCTTGCTTGTGCAAAAGAAAAAGAAATAGCACAGGTAATAAAGGATTATGGTGAAGAACGGTATGCAAAGCGTATTGCAAAGGCAATAGACGAAGCGCGTCAACAAACACCAATAATAACAACCGTTCAATTAGCGGAGATTGTAAAGCGGGCTCATCCAAGGTGGGAACGTCATAAACATCCGGCTACACAAACCTTTCAAGCAATACGGATTTGGATTAATAAGGAGTTGGAAGATCTACAAACGTGTTTAGAACAAAGTTTAGATGTTCTCGCGATTGGCGGTCGTTTGTTAGTCATTAGTTTCCATTCTTTAGAAGATCGAATGGTTAAACGTTTTATGCGTAAGCATTCTAGTGAGCCAGCTGAATTAAAACGCTTGCCCATTATGCCTACGGAGTGGAAGCCGCGGCTTAAAAGTCTCGGTCGAGGAATTAAACCGGATGCGCAGGCGATCGTTAAGAATCCACGATCGCGCAGCGCGGTGTTACGAGTTGGGGAGAAATTACTATGAACGTGGCAGCACGTGCACTTGCACAAAGTCCTTTGACGTGGGAGCAAGGACAACGTTGGCGGTGGAAAGTTTCTTTAAAAATGATGGGTATACTTTTCTTAATGCTAGCGGTACTGTCTTCCGCATTGTCAGTGATTTACGTAAAAACCTTGCAGCGCAATTTATACAGTGAATTGCAATCAAGTCATCAAGAGCGTGATCATTTACAAACGGAGTGGAGTCAGTTGTTACTCGAAGAAAATACCTGGGCTGCACCCATACGTGTACAAGCCTTGGCGCAGCAAGAACTAGGAATGCAACTTCCTCATACGAAGGCAACCATATTGTTGACACAGCCTACTTAGGATTAATTGGGAGTGCGACATTTAAATTCAAAGAAGCGTACTTCCGAAGATTCTAATCGTTGGCGGTTGTGGACGGTTGTCCTTATTTTGCTTGTGATTGCTTTGGGTTTAGTCTTTAGGCTGGTTGATCTAACGATTATTAACCGCCAATTTTTACGTAATCAAGGTAATGCGCGAACGGTCCGCAATTTAGTCATTCCTGCACATCGCGGTATGATTTTGGATCGTAATGGTGAACCTTTAGCGATTAGTACACCGGTTAATGCTGTTTGGATTGATCCTACTTCCTTTATTGCCAACACCAAACAATTACGCGCATTGGCGCAGTTACTCAATCTCTCCGCGCAAACTATTCAAGATCAAGCGTTGCATGCAAAAGAGAAAGAATTTTTGTATTTAAAACGCGGAGTTAATCCAAGTTTAGCTAAGCAAATTAAACTCCTGAAAATTCCCGGTGTCTTTTTACAAGAGGAATATCATCGCTATTATTCCGAAGGTCCGGTGATGGCGCATGTGATTGGTTTAACCAATGTGGATGATAGTGGTCAAGAAGGTATAGAGCTTGCCTATAACAATTGGTTAGAAGGGCGATCGGGTCTTAAGAAAGTCATTAAAGATCGTTTAGGTCGTATTATTGCCGGTGTACGTTCGATACGTGAGCCTCAGCCAGGAAACGATCTACAACTTAGCATTGATAAACGCATCCAATATATTGCTTACCGAGAACTTAGTACGGGTGTTAAAAAATATCAGGCTGATTCAGGATCGGTTGTAGTTTTAGATGTAAAAACAGGTGAAATTTTAGCGATGGTCAATTGGCCATCTTATAACCCAAATGAACGTATAACCATACAAGATGGCCGTTATCGTAATCGAGCGCTGACCGATTTATTTGAACCGGGTTCAACTATTAAAAGCTTTAGTATGGCGAGTGTATTGGCCAGTAAACAATTTACACCCAACAGCGAAGTCGATACTTCACCGGGATGGATGATAGTTGCCGGTAAACGTATTACCGACGAACATAATAATGGCGTGATGAATTTGACTAAAATATTGCAGATTTCAAGCAATATGGGTATGTCAAAATTAGTTTTATCGTTGCCAGCTGATAATCTCTGGGGTTTGTTACACGGAGTGGGTTTTGGTCAACTGAGCCAAAGTGGTTTTCCCGGTGAGCGAACGGGTCGTTTGCCAAACTTTAAAGTATGGAATCCCTTTGTTTTAGCTACTTTATCCTTTGGTTATGGACTTTCTGTGACTGCATTGCAATTAGCACAAGCTTATGCGGTATTAGCGAATGCAGGCGTTAAAACACCGGTTACTTTGCTTAAAATTCAAGGAAAATCACCGGAAGGGCAACGTATTATCGATGCAACAATAAGTCGTGAAGTATTAGACATGCTAGAAACCGTGTTAAAAGCAGGTGGCACAGCCCCGTTAGCGCGTGTGCCAGGATATCGTGTCACTGGAAAGACAGGAACTGTGCGTATTGTCGGTGAAAATGGTTATGAAAAGCATCATCACAACGGTATTTTTATTGGTATAGCTCCGGCCAGTAAGCCGCGTTTAGTCGTGGCTGTCGTGTTGCATGATCCCAAAGGCAGTGCGTACTACGGTGGTTATACCGCAGGGCCAATTTTTTCTCGTGTCATGAGTAGTACCTTGCACTTACTCAACATTTTACCTGACGACTTAGCTAGCCTAAATCAAATGCCTGCTAAAGTTAGTTTACCCCCTAAAGGTTTTGTGGATTGAGGATACGACCTTAAGCTTTCATCGTTCTATGGTTCAGGTATACTGCTAACTAAAGTACATAAAAAACAATGCTTTAAGTACGAGCGCTTTATGCAACAAGATTGGCAGTTTGCCCTAAAAGAAGTTATTACTAGCCCCGCAGAATTATTTGAAATATTAGCTTTAGATGCCAGTTTATTAAGCGCTGCAGAACATAGCGCTACATTATTTCCTCTACGCATACCACGCAGTTTTGTTGCACGTATGCAGAAAGCCAATCCGCAGGATCCTTTGTTAAGACAAGTACTTCCTTTAGCACAAGAAGCAATAATAGCGCCTGGATTTAGTCATGATCCACTCCATGAAAAATCCGCTAATCCTATTCCCGGTTTATTACATAAATATACAGGTAGGGTTTTAATTATAATGACAGGTGCTTGTGCCATCAATTGTCGTTATTGTTTTAGACGCCATTTTCCTTATCAAGATAATCTTTCAGGCGGAAAAACCTGGGCGGCTATTTTGGAATATATTCAAGCCGATTCCAGTATTTATGAAGTTATTTTTAGTGGTGGTGATCCGCTATTAGCAAAAGATAATTATTTAGAAAAATGCATTCATGATCTTGCAGCAATTTCGCATCTAAAAACATTACGCATCCATTCACGTTTGCCCATCGTATTGCCCGAACGAATAACAGATGAGCTTGTTAATTTACTTGTGCAAACACGTTTACACGCCACCATGGTTATTCATTGTAATCATGCAAATGAATTAGATGATTCGGTTGCTATTGCAATCGATCGCTTACGCCAAAAAAAGATAATCGTGCTAAATCAAGCGGTATTATTAAAAGGCGTGAATGATTCAGTAGAAGCGCAGGTTAATTTAAGCCAGCGCTTATTTGCATTGGGAGTATTGCCGTATTATTTGCATTTACTGGATAAAACACAGGGTACAGCACATTTTAAAGTCGGTGAGCCAGAAGCTAAGCATTTGATTGAGCAGATGAGACATACACTTTCGGGTTATCTAGTACCACGTCTAGTTAAAGAAGAGCCTGGAAAAAAATCTAAATCGCCTGTATTTAATTAGTATGATAAGAAACGCATTATAATCATTGGGTTATATAACTTTAAGCGTTCAAAAATCTATTGACAATAGTTGTACTGATGGCAATTATAAATAAAAATTAGACAATCGCCGGAAAGAATATGTCCTCTAATAAAAATAATGGGCTTGCTTTAAAAAACTATACCCCTTCGCAACGACAAATTATTTTGGCAGCTTGCATTGGTAATATTTTGAAATGGTATGATTTTACACTTTGGGTTTTTTTTATCGCTTATATTACTCCGGTTGTGTTCGTTCCCCAGGGAGGTCTCTTTAGCATGGTAAATGATGCGTTTGCAATAATAGCGTGTTATTTGCTTTTCGTGTTTGGTTATGTATTTCGACCCGTTGGTGCTTTGTTATTTAGTCATTTAGGTGATAAACGAGGCAGAAAAAAGAGTTTAGTGACGAGTATTTTACTCATGACCCTAGGAACTGTTAGTACAGGATTATTGATAAGTTGCAATGTCATAGGAGAAATATGGACGATCATCATGTTATTAGTAATTCGTTTTATACAAGGCATGGGCGTGGCTGGAGAAGCCTTTGGTTCAGTCGCTTTTGCCATCGAATCACTTCCTCCTAAAAGAAATAGTTTTTATCCAACTTGGCTTTGGTCCAGTTCTGCTCTCGGCGTATTAATAGCCGCCTTAATTATTTTTATTACTTCACAGTTATTCAATCCCCAACAATTTGCAACGATTGGGTGGCGCTTACCCTTTTTATTATCCATCGTAATAGGTGGAATTGGGTTTTATATCCGTATAAAAATGAATGAAACGCCGCTATTTATGCATATGGCGGGCCAAGGCTTATTAGAAAAAAACCCTATAAAAACGGTTTTATTTCAATATAAGCGTCAGGTTATTAAATTATCGGGGATCTATTTTTTATTAACCGCATTAACTGTTCTAACATTCGTTTTAATAACAATGGAATACGACAATTTAGCTGGCAGAGAGATGGGTTTAATTCAAGGAATGTCTATAGCAATCCTATTATTCGTTTCACTAATCGTTTTAACGATCTTTTTTGGCTATTTGGCGGATAAGATGGGTAGAAAGATTTTTCTAATGATTGTTGCCTGCAGTTGGGCTTTGTTTGGCCCGTGGATTTATAATTTAACGGACTCCGGAAATGCATTGAAGTTAATTTTAGGACTCATTCCTTTTGTAATACTAGTGGCTGCATTTCAAGGACCACTAAGATCATTAACCGCTGACGTGGGTTCAAGTTCAATACCTAATAATATACGTTTTAGCGTAGGTACACTGGCCGCTAATTTCGGATATATTATTTGGGGAATGATTTTCCTCTTATATCTTGTTTTAGATTGTTTGGATGGCTATTTCAGCTAAAACAAAAAGCCAAAAAAAAGCATTTACATAAAAAGTTTGCTCGACTTAACGCTTGAATAAAGCTAAAGTTGTCTTAATCTAATAATAATATAGCGAGTGGTATAATGCTTTTTGCTAAAAATTATACTAGTTTGCAGCGTCGAACCATTTTATCTGCTTCTACAGGCATGCTTTTAGAATGGTATGACTTTACCATTTATGCGTTTCTAGCTGAAATTTTCGCCCAACTGTTCTTCAAATCTTTATCGCCCAACATTGCGCTAATATGCAGCTATTGTATTTTTGGTGTTGGTTATATTGCTCGTCCTTTGGGCGCAATGCTTTTTGGCCATTTAGGTGATACCAAAGGCAGAAAAAAAAGTTTAAGTAATACTATTTTACTGATGGCTTTAGCCACTGTTGGGATAGGCTTACTCCCTACCTATGCAATGATTGGAATAGCAGCGCCTATTTTGTTAGTTTTATTGCGGGTATTACAGGGGATAGCGGTAGGTGGAGAAGTATTTGGTTCAATTTGTTATACCGTAGAGTCTACTCCTCAAAAAAATAATGGTCTTTTTTCCTCTATAGTTTGGTCTAGCTCTGGTGTGGGCATGCTACTGGGGTCATTAATGGTATTTATCACTTTATTACTATTTAAAGGAAGTTTATTATATAGCATAGGTTGGCGAATACCTTTTTTATTAGCGGCAATAGGTGGCATATTAGGCTATTACATACGTTCTAAAACGGGTGAAACTCAAGATTTCCAATACCTAGCGGACAAAAAATCCCTAGAGAATTTTCCTCTTAAAACCGTTTTAATACAACATAAGGCTTTGATACTAAAGCTATTGGGTATCTACTTATTGTCAGCTTTGATTGCCAGTTTAAACTTTGTATTTATGCCAATTTATTTTTCGCAGATTTTAGGACATTCCAAAGTCCATGCGGCAGCATTAAATTCGGGAATGTTAGTAGCTATTATCCTTTTAAATATATTCTTTGGGAATTTGTCAGATAAAATAGGTAGAAAACCTATCATGTTAAGCGCTACCTTAAGTTTTATCGTTTTCTCTTACCCGTTTTATTATTTTATTTCTCACGGAAGTATGTTAGAAATAATCACAGTACAAGCTTTAATGACGATTATGTCTGCTGCATTCCAAGGACCTATAGCGGCTTTAACAGTGGATTTAATACCCGTTAAAATTCGTTATACCTTAGGTTCATTGAGTTACAATTTAGCTTATTGTATTGTTGCCGGCACTGCGCCTTTGGTAGTCCTTTTCTTAATAGCAAAAACACATAATGTCGCCATCCCAGGCTTATATTTAATGTTAGGGGCTATAGTAGCCAGCTTTAGCCTATGTACAATAAATAAAATTAATCATCCAAACAAAGAATTGAACTAACTTGAAGTCATACTGCAAAGAGCGAATCTGGGTTGATTTACCTAGATTGATGGGTAGCATACAATAGCGTTGCAAAACAAATTTGAGCCATTTATTTAGGTGTTTTATGTTAAAAAATTCAAAAATGCGAATTGAAATTGATAGCATGGGGGATATTGAAGTGCCCGCAGAACATTATTGGGGGGCTCAAACACAGCGTAGTTTGCATCATTTTGCCATTGCGAAAGATAAAATGCCACTTGAAGTTATCCATGCTTTTGCCATTTTGAAGGCAGCGGCTGCGGAAGCTAATAACACTTTAAAACTGCTAACAGATGAAAAAACTAAATTAATTACTCAAGCTGCGCAAGAGGTTAAATCGGGTCAGCTTGATACAGAGTTTCCATTGCATGTATGGCAAACTGGTAGTGGTACACAATCGAATATGAATGTGAATGAAGTGATTGCTAATCGTGGTATTGAGTTAGCCGGTGGCGAGCGCGGAAGTAAAAATCCAATTCATCCCAATGATGATGTGAATAAATCACAATCTTCAAATGATACCTTTCCCACCGCAATGTATATTGCTGCAGTATTAGCCGTCGTAAAAAAATTATCGCCGTCCTTAGTCGCTTTGCAACATGGCTTAGCAGAAAAAGCTAAAGAATTTAAAGACATCATTAAAATTGGTCGTACCCATTTACAAGATGCAGTCCCTTTAACTTTGGGCCAAGAGTTTTCTGCGTATGTTGATCAATTAGAGTCTGCCAGACAAGCTATCGAAGTCTCATTAAATGGGCTTTATTCGTTAGCGATTGGTGGAACAGCGGTTGGAACAGGCCTTAATACCCATCCCAAGTTTGCAGAGCTCACCGTCGAACATATCGTTAAAGAAACAGGCTTACCTTTTATTTCCGCGAAGAATAAATTTGCCGCGTTGGCATCGCATGATGCATTAGTATTCGCAAGTGGTGCGCTAAAAACATTGGCTTGCGCATTGATGAAAATCGCTAACGATATTCGTTGGTTAGGTTCAGGACCACGTTCAGGTTTAGGTGAGTTGATCTTACCTGAAAATGAACCCGGTTCTTCAATTATGCCTGGTAAAGTAAACCCTACCCAATGTGAAGCAATGACCATGGTATGCGTACAAGTCATGGGTAACGATGCGACCATTACCATTGCCGGATCGCAAGGAAATTTTGAATTAAACGTGTTTAAACCCGTGATGATTTATAATTTTCTGCATTCAATTGATTTGCTCAGCGATTCTTGCCGTTTGTTTAATGAGTATTGCGTTAAAGGATTAAAGGCGAATGAAGTTAGAATTAAAAACGCTTTAGATAACTCTTTGATGCTAGTAACCGCTTTAAATCCCGTAATAGGCTATGATAAAGCCGCTAAAATTGCTAAAAAAGCCCTAGAAGATGGTACAAGTTTGCGTGAAGCTTGCTTAAGCCTCGGTTATTTAAGTGCAGAAAAATTTGACGAAGTTGTGGATCCTAAAAAGATGTTAGGCCCTTCAGAATAATATACGCAGAGTTAAATAGCTGATAATGATGAAACCAAACTTTGTTTTCGCAGTTATCAGCTACTTAAACGCTGTAAATAGCATATTAATCGCAATAACAAATAAGAAAATTACGTAAAATAATTCCAATCTTTTGTGTGGAATAGCATGTGCCATTTTTGCGCCTACAAACGAAAACAAACTCCCACCAATCGCAATGGGTATGCAAGCAGCCCAATCAATATAACCAGTGCAATATTTGGGAAGAGGCTGAGTCTCATACAGCCCGGTAATGAAATACATGATGGCAATACCTATTGCTAGCAGCGTTCCAATAACCGCGGTGGTGCCAATCGCCGTTCTAATATCTATACCCATCTTACGTAAAAAAGGCACGCAAAAAGAATTAACGCCGAGCAAGCTGGCAATAAATCCGATAGATGCAGCACCGATATTGATCGTCGCTGTAGACGTATTCAGTGTTTTAATCTTATTATTACTGAAAAACAAATACACAGCAGTAACAGCCGTCATTATTCCAAAACAAAATATGAGTATATTGCTAGGTAAATATTTTGCGACTAAAGCGCCTGCAATGGTTCCAAGCAGCATAGCAACGCCCATTTTTTTTAAAAAAATCCAACTAACGGAACCCCTTCGATGGTGGCTGAACGCAGCAAGTGCACTCATTAGCACCATGGCGGCGACGCTGGTTCCAATTGCAACATGCATGATTAAACTCTTATCAACGTGTTGTGAGTTTAATATAAAGACCATCGCAGGAATCAAAACCAAACCGATGCCGCCACCCAATAAACCAGCAATAATTCCAGCGCTAGCCGCCGTGCAGAGGTAAACTAAAATTAATGTGATTGACATGCGCGCCTAGAATTAAAGGTATTTTTAAAGGGTATTCTACAAGTCATGGTTATAGATAGACAGTTTTTTTGAAAAATAAAGCTTAACTTAGGAGAATAATGATGAAAGCAGTGGTCCTAACAGCATACAACGCCGATCCAGCAAAAGCACTAGAGTTTACCCAATACCCCACTCCAGAGCCCTGTCAGCATGAAGTGCTGGTAGAAGTCTATGCGGCATCGCTTAATCCCATTGATGCGAGAATTCGCGGGGGCTATGGCAAAGCTATTTTTTCTGAAAAAGCAAAACTACCCATTATTTTAGGTAGAGATTTTTCAGGAGTGGTCCTAAAAGTAGGCAAGGGGGTAACCGATTATGTAAAAGGTGATGCTGTTTTTGGTGTAATTAGTCCTTTTAGACCCCTCGGCATGCAGCACGGCAGCCATGCCGAATTTGTTTGTGTGCCGACTACAGAGCTGACTAAAAAACCAAGTAATGTTAATCACATTCAGGCAGCTTCATTACCTTACGTTGCATTGACCACCTATAATGCATTGATTACTCAGCCGGGCATGAAATACAAAGACTATGCGAATAAAAAAGTTTTTATTTCTGCTGGAGCTGGAGGAGTCGGTAGTTATGCAATTCAGTTTTTAAAAGCGCTAAATGCCTATGTTATCACTACTTGTAGCACAGAAAAAGTAGACTACGTTCGAGCATTGGGCGCAGATGAAATAATTGATTATCAAAAAGAACAATACTTTAATAAAATTAAAGATTGTGATATCGCGTATGATTTATTAGGAAAAAATTATACTGAACCAACCTTGTCTTTACTTAAAAGTGTCCCTCCCTCAAACGACATAATTTCAAAAGCAGCAAAAATATTAACAACGTGTTTGCAAACGTTGTCAGAAGCTGATCACACATGGGATGTTCCAAAATATAAAAACATACTTAAATACTTTGATGATGCGTTAGCTAAACTTAACCTAGATTGCCGAAAATATAGTTCTATTGTAAGCCCAATGATGATGCTTACGGATGAAAAAGGAATAGTTGAAGGCATGCAATTATTTATAACAAATACATTAACTATAAAATTCAAGCAATTTAAAGAGCATGGCAGATCGTTTAATTATTCTTTTTTTGAGCCGAGCATAGAAGGTTTAAAACTATTATTTAGTCACATGGAATCTGGAAAAGTAAAAGCTTGTGTTTCCGAAGTATTTTCTTTAGAACAGGCGAGCGAAGCACATAAACTTATAGATACAGGGCGTTGCAAAGGAAAGATTGTGTTTGATTTTAAAAGTTAAACTATTCGAATAAGCTTTTATTTGTTTAATTATTCAGATCGATTTCAATTTCAGAAATCACTTTACCTTTGCCCGTTAACAACACCGGTGCGCCATTGCCTTGCCAATTAACTTGCAGTTTACCGCCGGGTAAATGAACTTCTACTTTGCTTTTAAGTCGATTTAATAAACGACCTGTAATCACTGCGGCGCAGGCGCCGCTTCCACAAGCCTGTGTTTCACCTACGCCACGTTCATAAACACGTAAATCGATGTGTTTGGGATTGATTATTTTCATAAACTCTACATTGATCCCTTGTGGAAAGTAGGGGTAGGGGGCTTGATTGAGGTAATCACCTAATTCTGCGAGGGGTGCCGTATCTAAATTATCAACTTGTAAAACACAATGCGGGTTTCCTAGTGACAATACACAGCAATCAAAATGTCCAAACGGTGTTTCTAAGGTGTGCATGGGGCCTTGCGAAAAGCTAATGAAAGGTATTTTTGCTGGGTCGAAAATAGGTACGCCTAAATTGGCGGTAACTTTTTGATCTTTATCTAAGTTTAATTCAATAAAACTGGTTCGAGTGGCAAGCCGTATGGGATTTTCTGTGCTTAATTTTTCAATAGCGAGAAATTCTGCGACGCAAAGCGCGCCATTGCCACATTGACCGACTTCGCTGCCGTTGGCATTGAAAATACGATAATAAAAATGGGCTTCTTTATGCCGTGATTTTTCGATCAACAATAATTGATCAAAGCCTATATCACTGCGTTTAGCCCACTCGCGGATTAGTTTTGAATTCGGTTTAAAGTTCTGATTAACACCATCAATAACAATAAAATTATTGTTAAATAAATGCATTTTTTTGAATCTAAGTTTCATGGGTTTATCGCCTGTTTGAGCGCCACATTAAAGTTCATTCGCCCATAGTTGTTCCATCGTTTCACGGGAACGAATCAAGCGAACGTTATTCTTAGCGACTAAAATTTCTGCGCTTCTAGGTCTAGAATTATAATTGGAGCTCATGGAAAAACCATACGCACCACTATCTAAAATCGCTAGATAATCGCCTGCTTTAATACGCAGTAATTGATTTTTAGCTAAAAAGTCACTGCTTTCACAAATCGGGCCGACGACATCGTAAGGTGCTTCAATTAATTTAGGGTAGATATCTACGACTTTAATTGTTTGACGCGCTTGATAAAGTGCGGGCCTTAGTAAATCATTCATGCCTGCATCGACAATGGCAAAATGTTTGTCGGCATTGGTTTTTATATATTCAACCTGCGTGACGAGAATACCTGCATGCGCAACCAGTGCACGTCCGGGTTCAATTATCAATGTATAAGGATTATTTTTTTGTTTTAACTGCTTTAAAATTTCTAAGCAATATTCTTGTGGGGTAGGAACGCTTTCCTGGGAATACGCAATCCCAAGACCACCGCCGATATTAATAGTTTCTAAATTAATTTGTTGCTGTTTTAATTGTTCTGCAATACTTAGAAGGCGTTGGATAGCAGTTACAAAGGGTTGTAAGATATTTAATTGCGATCCTAAATGACAAGCAATGCCTTTAATTTTTAAGTGTTTTGATCGTGCAGCTACGCTATAAAGTTTTAGTGCCTCTTGTTCATTAATACCAAATTTGCTGTCTTTGATACCCGTTGTAATATAAGGGTGCGTTGCTACCGTAATATCGGGGTTAATACGTAGTGCGATAGGGGCAATCCGATTTACAGCTTTTGCTTGCGCCTCAACTCTAAGTAACTCTTCATGGGATTCTATATTAAAGCAGCCGATATTGGCTTGCAGCGCTTGCCTGATTTCATCACTGCTTTTGCCCACACCCGAAAAAACCGACTTTTCAGCATTCCCGCCTGCTTTGAGAACACGGGCTAATTCTCCGCCTGAAACAATATCAAAACCTGCGCCTAATTGTTTTAATAAATTTAAAATGGATAAATTTGAATTCGCTTTGACCGCATAGCAGATTTGATGTGGGTAATGACTCAATGGCTCAGAAAATGCACGCCATTGTTTGATTATTTCAGCCGTGGAGTAAATATAACAGGGTGTACCGTATTCTTTTACAATTTGGGCAATGGGAATATTTTCTACTTGTAAATGATTGTCGATGTAGCGTAAAAACATGGTTACAATAGTGTTTTAGAAGCGTGCTGTGGTACATATACCGGTGCTTTTTGATCCGGTAAATATAATGGACCCATTTGACCGCAAGCGGTTAAAAAAAGAACAACGATAAAGGAGGCAAGTTTTAAACTGTTTTTTTGCATAGCAACTTTCCATGACATACGGAAACTGTGAAACTCCTAGTATATACTCATAATAAAGTGAGTAGTTTTTATTTTAAGAGGATTAAGAAAGATGGAAAATACTAACCCATTATCTTATGAAGAAGTCAATCCGTTGACAAGACCTTCGGCAACCATTATTTGCTTGCATGGTTTGGGTGCAGATGGACATGATTCTGCCACTATGGCTAAAACTGTTGCTATCGGAACCGGCGTTCGTTTTGTGTTTCCGCATGCGCCAGTGCGTCCTATTACCTTAAACGGTGGAACACCGATGCGGGCCTGGTACGATATTCATGGCTTAACATTTGATTCAACTGAAGATGAGCAAGGTATCCGAGCAGCGGCTAAGAGTATTTTTGAATTGGTAGAAAAAGAAATTCAACGCGGTATCCCCGCTAATCGTATTGTATTGGCCGGATTCTCTCAGGGTGG
>CAMQQG010000025.1:0-15932 GCA_947034895.1 Rhytidiadelphus loreus
CTTCGACCGCCGGATCCAGATCCTCGGAGTCGGCACCTTCATGATTTTGAGCCATCGCTGCACCTTTCCCGGTCAAGTTTATTAAATGTCAGGCCGAAGGTTCGGAAAGCGACCGACCAAGACAATATTTTCTATCGTTCGTTAGCTTTATAGAATTGTACGTGCAAGGTTGAAACTTTGCTTCACACGCATCCCGCTCAGCCCCCATCCGGCAGAATGCGGAACCGTCTGGCATGATCACAGCTATAATATCGCAGCGGTTCGGGCAGCGAATGCCACGGCCTGCTTGCCAATGTCCGATGGCCTGACAGAAGGACCGGATTGCGACGGAGACGCCAATTGCAGACCTTTACGCCTCAGGCGCTCGTGTGGCCTGAAACCGCCACTTCGCTCCGGACGATGGTCCGGGACATCATTGCCGGCCATCCGCGTGATCCCGATCCGGCGAAACGGGCGAATTGCTGGTCGGTGGCCGATCCCTCGTTCAGCGCGAAGCTGGGCCAGGCGGGCCTGATCGGCATGACCTGGCCGCGCGAATACGGTGGCCACGACCGGTCCAGCCTGGAACGCTATGTCGTTCTCGAAGAAGTTCTGGCCGCGGGGGCACCGGTCGGCGCGCATTGGATCGCCGATCGCCAAACCGGCGGCATGTTGCTGCGCTTCGGCCACGAAGAGGAACGGCAACGCTGGATCCCCGGGATGGCACGCGGCGAGATATTTGCCTGCATCGGCCTGTCCGAGCCCGGTTCGGGGTCCGACCTGGCCTCGGTCCGGACGATGGCGCGCAGGCATGGTTCGCGCTGGATCATCAATGGGCAAAAGGTCTGGACGACCGGGGCGCATTTTTCGCAGCTGATGATTGCGCTGGTCCGCACGGAAGAAAATTCGGAGCGCAACGCGGGGCTCAGTCAATTCGTCATCCCGATGGATGCGCCGGGATTGACGGTCAAGCCGATCATCGACTTGACCGGCGGGCACGACTTCAACGAGGTTTTTTTCGACAACGTTGAGCTGCCCGAAACCGCACTGGCCGGAACCGAAGGCGATGGCTGGCGGCAAGCGACCGCTGAACTTTCGCTCGAACGGTCGGGTCCGGAGCGCTATCTGTCGTCCACCGCGCTGTTCCTCGAACTCATTCGCCATTTTGGCGGCACCGCCGATGCCGACATCCGTCAACTGGTCGGCCGGCTGACCGCCGACATGTGGACGCTGCGGATGATGTCCGCCACCGTGGCGGCCAAACTCGCCGCCGGTGAAGACCCGGCACTGGAGGCGACCATCGTCAAGGACTTGGGCAACAGCTTCGAACAGGCGATGCCCGGGCTGGTCCAGGCAGCGGTCGATCTCAATCTGGCCGGACCCGAACCGCTCGCTCGGGTGCTGGGGCATTTGCTGCAGGTATCTCCGTCGTTCTCGCTGCGCGGCGGCACGCGAGAAATACTCAAGGGCATCATTGCAAGGGGGCTCGGCCTGAGATGAACGAACAACAAACCATGCTGAGCGACATGGCCAATGGTCTTTTCGGGGATTTGGGAAGCCACGTTGCGGTTGCCGATGCCTGGTCGCAAATCGAGGATCTTGGCCTGACCTCGTTGCTGCTGAGCGGGGCGGATGGCGGCTTCGGCGGCAGTTGGCAGGATGCGCTGATCGTATTCCGGCTCGCCGGCTATCATGCCCTGGCGGCGCCGGTCGTCGAGGCGATCCTGGCCGCGCGAGTCGGCGCGCCGCTAGGCTTTACCGGGCGCGGCACGATCGCCCTCGCCAGCGATGGGGCTGTGGCCGATGGCAGCTATAGCGGCAGCCTGTCGGGCGTCGTGGCTGGCAAGGACGCCAGCTATGCGGTGGCACCGTTGGCGCAGGGCTGCGTCGTGATCGATCTGTCGCAGGCCGAACCGATCGAACAAGCAACCTTGTCCGGTGAATCGCGTGTTACCTTTCGCCTGCAGGGGGCCACTGCGGTACGCAGCGGCGTTGCGATCTTCGATCTGGGCGCCTTTGCGCGTGCGGCCCAAATTGCGGGCGCGCTGGATGCCGCGCTCACCATGACCGTGAGCTATGTCAATGAACGCAAGCAGTTCGGCCGAGCGCTCGCAAAATTTCAGGCCGTACAGCAGAACCTGGCGACTTTCGCCTGCGAAGCGGCGGCGGCGAATTGCGCGGCAATCGGCGCGGCACAAGCGCTCGACCGCGGCCATGGTGGCTTTGAAATCGCGGCGGCAAAGCTGCGCTCGAACCAGGCGGCGGGCATCGGTGCCTCGATCGCGCATCAGGCACATGGAGCAATCGGCTTTACTGTGGAGTATGGGCTACATCCGCTGACGCGCCGCTTGTGGTCGTGGCGTTCGGAATTCGGCAGTGATGCGCATTGGGCCGCTGCCTTGGGCGGACGGATACTCGATCGTGGAGCGGATCGTTTCTGGGCCGATTTGACTGCTTTGACCGACTGACCGTCGGTAATCTGTATTGGCGATATACCGTCCAGAATCGGTCAGATCGGGTCAGGCGCCTTTGCCGGCGCCTGACCCGATTCACGTCAATCCCCGCTCAGTTCACGCCTGACCATACTCCTTGCGGATTTCCATCTTGTTGATCTTGCCGCTAGGCAGCTTTGGCAATTCGGCGGTAAAGACAATTTTTTTGGGACTTTTGTAGCCGGCGATCAACGTCTTGCAATGCGCAATCAGTTCTGCCGCAGTGGCGCTTGCACCCTCGCGTAACTGAACGACAGCGCGCACGGCTTCTCCCCATTTCTTGTCCGGGACACCGATCACGGCGACATTGGCAACAGCATAGTGCTGATAAAGCGCTTCTTCGACTTCGCGCGAATAGATGTTTTCGCCGCCCGAGACGATCATGTCCTTCTTGCGATCGACCAGATACAGATACCCATCCTCATCGAACTTGCCCACATCGCCGGTATGCAGCCAACCGTCGCGCAGCGTTTCGATGGTGGCGCTGGAGTTGTTCCAGTAGCCCTGCATCATGATGGGCCCGCGCAGCAAGATTTCGCCGGGGGTACCAGTCTCGCAATCGACATCGAAGTCATCGACAACGCGGAGTTGGACGCCGGGAAAGGGAATCCCGATCGACTGCAACCGGCGCAGATTGCGGGGATCGCCATCCAGGCGGTGTGCTTCGGTCGGCAGAATCGTGCCTGAGCCTTCGGTCTGGCCATACATCTGCATGAACACCAGACCCAGCATGTCGAGCCCGCGGCGCAGCAATGCAACCGGCATAGCGGCAGCCGAGTACAGGATCATCCGCAGGCTGCCGAGATCGAATTCCTTGATCCGCGGGTGATCCAGCAGCATCTGGATCATCGTCGGGGCCATGTGGGTGATCGTGATCTTCTCATCCTGGATCGTCTGCAGGATCAATTCCGGGTCGAACTCGCGATGCAGGTAGATAGTGCCGGCGCGCCAGCTCTGGCCGAGCGAGACATCCTTGGCCCCGACGTGAAACATCGGCATCATCAGCAGGATTCGGTCTTCGGGACCCGCGGACATCAGCGAGCTCATCATGCTCGCGCAGTTCACCTTGGCGCCATGTGTGAGGATCACGCCCTTGGGCCGACCCGTCGTTCCGCTGGTATAGATGATGAAGCATGGATCACTGGCGGTGGGTCCGCTGGCCAAAGGCGATCCGCTAGAGGCCATGACAACATCGTAACTTTTGGCCCAGTCGGGCGCGGTGCCGATACACACGAAGTGCTCCACCGACGTCAGGGAGGCGCGTAGTCCATCGACGAGTTCCGCAAATTCCTCCTCGAACACCAGAATCTTGGGGGAACTGTCCTTGACGATGTATTCGACCTCGGGCGCTGCGAAGCGAAAACTGACCGTAGCGGTGACGAACCCGCCGATTTCGCCCGCTGCATAAACTTCGCAAATTTCAAGGCAATTGCGGCTCATCACCGCCACCCGATCCTGCGCGCGTAACCCAAGCGACGCCCATGCCTCCGCCAGGCGTTTGCCGCGCGCATAATATTCGGCATGGGACAGGGTTTGGCCCTGGAAATTCCAGGCAATGGAGTCGCCATATTGACGGGCATTCGCTTCGAGGATGCTGGCAAGTGTAAATGTCGGGGTATTATTCAAATTGGCCTCCATATGCCTGGCCGCGCGGTGGCGCGAATAATCGGGTTGCGCAGCAGGGTCACGCCCACGCCCAATAGCGCTTGCCTTCGCCTTTCAGCAGCCGGCCGAATTCCAAGCCAGGGAAGTGCGAGGACGAGACATGCGTCGTGGTTCCCTCGAGTTCCTTGCGCAGGATTTCCTTCGATTTCTTGGCCATGGCAGCATCAATATCGGCCATGATGGCAAAGTCGTTGTCGACCAATTCCATCGGGCAATGGATCACGTCGCCCAGGATCATGGCACGCTCCGTCCCCGACGAGATGACGGCAATGCTACTACCCGGCGTATGGCCCGGCAGATGGCGCAGGTCGATGCCCGGCGCGATGGTGCGATCCCGATCCCAGGTGTGGATCTGGCCGTGCACCGGGGTCATCCGTTCCTTCGTCGATTCAACCCCGAGCATGAATTTGAACGTCGTCTCGTCCGGCGCTGCGTCGCCCAAAAAGAAATCCACGTCGGCCTGGTGAGCCCACAACTTTGCCTTGGGAAAAAAGGGCAGGCCATCGCGGGCGACCCAACCCATATGATCGGGATGCAGATGCGACAGCACGACGTCGGTGATCTCGTCCGGGCGCACGCCGGCTGCGGCGAGGCTGTCGGCCAGCCAGCCATATTCCAGCACTTGGACAGACAGCATGTTGAGCATCCATGCGATTTGCGCTTCGGAGGTGCCTTTCGACCGATAGAACTCTTCGAAGTCTGCAGCGACGAATTCGGGGCCAGGTTGCTGATGCTGGGTATGACCGCAACTGCCATGCGCACAAGCCTGCACATTCGGACCAAGACCGGCATCGATCAGGACGACCTGGTTACCGGTACGGACCAGAAATGCGCCCAGCTGAGCCTTCATCCTGCCACCCGGCAGCACATATTTGCTGTGAACCTCGCGTTCTTGCTCGGTCATAGCCGGCAGCCCCGGCGCAACCGGGGTGGTCCATTCGCCGTCCAGGATCTGGACAATATCGAGCTCGCCAACTTTCATCACATCAAATCCTGAATGTATTTTGCCGCTTGTCGCCGCCTCACCGGCGCAACATGTCGTTGCCGCTGCCGGCCAGGCACCCGCCATCGACCGCGATTTCCGCGCCGTTCACGTAAGAGGCGTAATCGGACAACAACCACGCAGCGACCTGCGCGTCCTCCGACGGACGCCCCATGCGGCCCTGCGGAATCGTCCTGAGAATTGGCTCAAGCATGCCTTCATAAGCGGTGTCCGCGCGCTCCTGCCCAAGGATGCCGCCAGTGGTCAGCGTGTTCACGCGAATATTGTCTTTAGCGTAGGTTGCAGCCGCAACCTTGGTCAGGCCGATGATCGCCGCCTGCGAAGACGATGCGAACGGGGCCGGGGTGAAAGCGCGATGGGCAACGATCGAGCCGTTGTTGACGATGGCGCCACCGCCGTTGGCGATCATGACCGGAATAGTATATTTGATCGTCAGGAACGTGCCATTAATCTTGACGTCGTGGACATATTTCCAGTCCTCGAACTTCACATCGCACAGCGCAACTTTTTCCGTATCGACGCCGGCATTGTTGAACAAGCCGTCGATCCGGCCATAAGTCGCGGCGGTGGTATCGATCAGCCGCCTGACCTGTTCCTCGCTGGTCACATCGCAGCCCACGCCCAGCGCCCGACCACCGAAACCGATGATTTCCGCCGCCATGGTCTCGACGATTTCGGCGCGCCGCGCACAGATCACGACGGTCGCGCCCGCCCGGGCAAAGCCATAGGCCGCCGCGCGACCGACGCCCTGGCTCGTCCCGGTGATGATGATTACCTTGTCCTGCAACGTACCTTCCGGAACGATCGCTTTGTATTTGTCATCCATATCACTCTCCGTCCGTCCGGCGCGGGTCTTCGGCGACATTGTTCACCATTCAAGTTTCAGTTCATCCAGCCCGAGGCTGACGCCACCATGGCTGGGCGGTCGATAGCCATGCGGCATGCGAAAACTGGGCATTTTGGCCAGCCAGATCTCGATCGAGGTGATCAGTTCCAGACGCGCCAGATGCATCCCGACGCAGATGTGCCGGCCAAATCCGAACGCCAGATGCCGCAAGGCATTGCGGTCGAAATCGACATTATCCGGATCCGGGTAAAGCGCGCCGTCGCGCGACCCCAGCGAGGTCGGGCACACGACCGACTCTCCCTTTCGGATCGTCACGCCGCAGATTTCAACGTCACGTGCGGCCACGCGCAGGATGGTCGTAAACGAAAACGCACGCAGCATTTCCTCGACCGCCGCCGGGATCAGCGCAGGGTTCTGCCGCAGCCGGTCCTGCTCGTCCGGATGCTCTGCGAGATGGCGAAATTGCCACCCGAGCGCCGTCACCACCGTATCCAGCCCGGCGACAAACAGGATCATTGCCATCCCCAGCGCTTCCTTGTCGGGGTTCACGCCTTGTTCGGTGGTTCTGGCGACGACATGGCTGAGCAAATCATCGGTCGGCCTGGCCCGTCGTTCGTCGATGGCGGTTTGCAGATATTGCCGGATGCCGAGCCATGCTTGCGCCGAATGGTCCGGATGGCTGCGCGCCATCACGATTTTTTCCCACTCCAGGAACAGCGGCAGATCGGACAGCGGCAGGCCGAACAGTTCGAGAAATATCTGGGTCGGCAGCTTTACCGCATAATCCTCGACGAACTCGCATTTGCCACGGCCGGAGACATCGGCGATCAAATCCAGCGCGACAACCCGGATTCGCTCCTGGTACTTGCCGATGGGGCCGGGCTGGAACAGTGGCTGCAAGATGCTGCGCAGCCGCTGGTGATCGGGGGCATCCGATTCCAGCGGGGCAAGGATGAGATCGTCGCCGAGCAATTGGCCGACTCCCGTCGCGCCGTGGCTGATGAAATTCCGGTGATCGATCAGGACCGCGCGAATCTCGGCAGCGCCCAGCGCAACCCAGCAACCGCCCGGTCCGCCCGGCCCCATCGGGTGGTGTGGCGAGTACCGCAAACCGCCCTCGCCCGCCACGCGCGTCATCCACCCGTGCGGATCGCCGCCTTCACCTGCCCACAGGTCCCCCATGACCGCCCGGTCGGTGGGAACGTGATCTGGAATCTTAGCAAGCACCGAGGCGGCCATTCTGCAATCTCCGATATTGTGCGGGTTTGCGGCGCTGCGCCGGCCTGCGCGCCTAAGCCTCGTCAGTCACCCAGCGCACCAGCCGATGCAGCGGAAAAAACCCGTCATGCGGAATACCGACCCCGCCGCCGAGCGCTTCGCCCAGCGTCACGATGCGCTGCGCGCCCGCCGTGGCCAGATGATCGCGCAATTCGGCCTTCCGTTGCGCAGGAAATACCCCGACGGTCTGTGTCGCCACCCCGACAAACCGAATGGCATCGTTCAGTGAAGCCACCGGCACCACGTTGACCGTCTTTGCCTCGGGATGGAAATCGACCGGATCCTCGGACAGAATGACGATACCGCGCCCGTCGCATTCACCCCAGATCCGGTAGAACGGCTCAAGCCCGCGCAGCCCTTCGATCTCTTCCCGCAACACCGTTGGCACGCCCGTGCCATACACCGATGCGGTCGGCCGTTCCTTGCCCAGTTCCTGCTGCAGCAAGGCGCAGTAGTCTGCCGCCTCTGCCATGGTCGCCTCGACGAACTGGAAACGGCTCGACGTGCATGCCGATTGGTCGAACAGGCAGGCGTCGGTCGCGGCCGCTTCTGCGGCGCGAGCGAGCATCTCGGGTGAAGCAAAGGCCTCTCGCCCAATCATCGAGATCGAGGTTTTTGGATCGAATGCGACCAGTTCAAAGCCGGGCCCGACATATTTCTTGGCGCTGCGCAAAGAACCTTCGCCACCCCACGCTACCAGCTTGTCGAAGAAGATGGGGCGCAGCAGATATTTTTCGACGCCCTCGTCACCGCCCTTCCAATACACCGCCGAAAAGCTTTTCGTCACGGGGTGGCCGGGTGCGACTTCAGCCATAGTTTGCAGGATAGCGGTGGCGGTGAACGGATCGTTCGATGGGAGCTTCAACAGGTTTATGCCCTTGGTGAGCGCTCCCCGAATGATCGAGATCGCCGCGACACCCGGTGCATTGCCAGCAAGGATATGCACCAGCCGCGGCGGAAATGCCCGGTATTGTGCCTTCCGTCCGCCGGGATCGGTAACTGAACGCCAATTGTCGAGTATGTCGGCCCCGCCCAGTTCTCCCTCGATCAGAAAGCTTTGCCAGTCACGCGCGAACAGACGCGGGAGGCCTGCATAAGCGCGCTCGATCACGCCTCGATCCATATCCCCCGCCGCGGCCATCGCTGCACAGGCCTGCGCCAGGACACCCGACGGGTCGGTCTTCAGACGCTCGCCCGTGGCCGCAAGCACGTCCATGACTTCGGCGATCGGGGTGAAAAACGCAGGACCCGCTTCCGATCGGGGCCATGCCAATTTGTCAATATCCAGCGCCGGGGCGGTGAAGCTTTTGCCCCCCGACCGAAACTGCGCACCGTGCCCGGTCACCACCTCGCCGCGGACAAAATGCGAAATCGCCGCCGTGTGCGACACAATGTCCAACACCGCGGTCATGCGCCGATCTCCCCGCTGATATAGGCATCGATCGTGCCCGCACAGCCGATCTTGTCCTCTTCCCCGATGTTCGCATAGCGCGAGATTTCGGGGTAGACGACGAGGCCGGGCTGCCCGCCCTGGGGTCGCGTTTCCCGAAAATCGATCGTTACCCGGTCGCCGGTGATCATTCCGTTCCACCGCGCCTCATTGGACAGGTCGAGATAAGCAAAGCGACCTTCTACCACGCCTTCACGCGGCCCGGCCGGCTTGACGCCTTCCCGGTCAAGGACGAAAGGAATGATCCATGGCACCTGATGATACAGCCCGGCTTCATCCATCGGGAAGCCAGTCGACATTTCCGACATCCCATACGCTTGCTGCGTACGCACATTGCCGAAGAATTCGAAAATCTGCTCGCGATAATCGGCGGGCAGGTCCGCGCCCTTCGCGCCCCCGCCACTTTGAATGATCGTGTCGCTGTGAAACTCGCCGTTGGCCACGCCATTTTCCCGCGCCATCTGCATGATCTGCCACATTTGCAGCCAACCGCCGGTGATGATCATTGGCTCCCGGCGTAACTCTACGATCAGGTTTGCCATCTTGCGGAAACGGGCGGCCATACCGGCTCCCTTTTCACGCGCGGCAACTTCGTCGGCGGCGATTTCGCCCGGTGTTGCCCGGCCCTCGGCCATCTTGAGCCGCATCTCCGCCATATGAGTGATATCGGCAAGACACAGCGGATCGTCGGTCAGGTAGTGGATTGAATCGGGTCGGCCGAACATGACCTCGACCTGGTTTGCCGCTATCAACAACAGGTAGGGACCCTTGCGAGGTCCCAGGAAAAAGAAATGATGCTTGCGCTCCGGCTTTACGACGTCGGGCCAGCACGTGGTGCGTTCGCGGATCGTGCGGAAGAATTCGTTGTCGCCGTGGGTGCGATTGAGAAACGAGACCTTGCCCGAAGTGCCGCTGGTCGTATTCACGAGGTGACCTGCGGTCCATAAACGGTCCACCCAATCATCGATATCCACGACGTCCGTCAGGTCTACTTCGTCCATCGGGCGGGTGGTCAGGGTTCCCAGCCACTGGGTCAGACGTCCCCACTGCCCTTTTTGCACGAAGGCGGAGGGATAGGACTTGAAAGAGGTATGCGAGAACAGCAGCGGGATCAGGTCGTCGAGCGTGTCGATCCGGTCCACGCCGCTTTCACGCGCGCGGCGATCGAGGATCGGTAACTGCGTTCGGCGCTCGGCCAGCAATTCGCGTGCCGCTTCGAGCTGCAGGGGGACCAGATCCTTCTGCGCCAGGGTAAAGCAGTTTGGATCATAAATGAGATCCATGAGGGTCTTGCGAGCCGACATTGGAAGCCTTTCATCCTCAGAGCGATGCTTACGCTGCCCTGTGATCCCACGGTGGCGTCGCGCCAACCTTCGTGCCCTGCGTTTTAACCGATGCCGAATGTCTTCGGCAGCGCTCGTCGCCGGGGTTGCCATTGTTCCCCGACGCTGACATTATTTCTATCAGCCGTCAATTAGAAAAATTGGCGCAATCGACACCGCCCAGGCGGCTGTTCGCACAGCCGTATTGACTTGGCCGGCGCTCATGATAATACCGGACGCTTGATAGATTTTTGCAGAGATGCGACAGGAGGATTCCGATGAAGCCGTTC
Organism: Rhytidiadelphus loreus; assembly: GCA_947034895.1. NCBI lineage: Eukaryota > Viridiplantae > Streptophyta > Bryopsida > Hypnales > Hylocomiaceae > Rhytidiadelphus > Rhytidiadelphus loreus. The sequence goes on from CAMQQG010000025.1 coordinate 10,327, forward strand.
GTTTTCAGCTGCGACTCACACGTCGTGGAACCCAGGGATCTATGGCTGAAGGGCCTGCCTGCCAGCATGCACGAGATCAGTCTTAAGACCCGCAAGGACGAGCGGCACTTCTACGTCGAAGCCAACGGCATGACCCTGCTGAAAATGCAGCTTGCCGATGGCGTTTCGGGTAATGAGAAAATCGGACGGTATGAAATCGACCTGCGGATCAAGGACATGATAAAGGATGGCGTCGACGCGGAAGTGGTTTATCCCACCGTGGGCCTGATGACCCCGCGTCTGGGTGATCGCGACCTGGAAGTCGCTTCATGCCAGGTGTATAACGACTGGCTGCTGGATCATTTCAAGGATCATCCCCAGACGTTCGTCCCGGCGGCCATCCTGCCGGTATGTTCGATCGACGATGCTGTCTTCGAATTGAAGCGTTGCATCGCACTCGGCTACAGAACGGCGATGATCCCCGGCCAGCTTCCGGACGCTATGGTCCCCTACAATTCCGACAAGTGGGATGCGCTGTGGGATATCGCCGCAGCAGCGAAATTGCCCCTGATCCTGCATGCCGGCACCGGCGGCGAAACGACGCAGGAACGCGGGCCCGGGGCTGCGCTGATCAATTACATGTTTTCAGGCAGAGGCCCGATCGACGCCGTCGCTTACCTGGTTGGTGGCGGTGCGCTTGACCGCTTTCCCCAGCTGACGGTTGCGACGATGGAATGTGGCTCATCCTATCTCAACTACCTCGCGGAAGTGCTGGACGAGATCTATCCCGCGCACATCCATTATGTGCGCCCGAAACTGAGCCGCAAGCCGAGCGAGATTATCGCCCAGCAGGTCAAGGCAGCGTTCTCGCATGATCGCTCGGCTGTCGAAAATCGTAATGTTCTGGGCCACCAGACCCTGATGTTCGCTACCGACTATCCGCATCTGGAAGGATCGTTCCCCTTCTCGCGCGAAGTCATTGCCGAAAACTTTCGCGACATCAACATATCCGTCGCGGACAAAGCCGACATCCTGGGTCTTACCGCGGCAAAACTGTTTGGCATCGACAATCCAAAGGTACTGACCGACGCCTGATATGATCTGCCGAGACGGTGCTGCACGGCGTTGAAGCGTGTTGGCGGCATGATGACGCACCGACGAAAAAAACAAAATGAAGGGAACAGCGATGCCGATGGGAAGCGAGGCGATTTATGGAGTTCCGGGCGATACCGGAACGATGATCATCGGATGCCTGCGGACATCGCACATGATCACCGACTATCCCGTCAGTTATCGGGACGTGGATGCAGACACGAAATTTGCAGAATCACTGTTCAAGCGGATGGGAGTCGGGGCCGGCTCGACGGTTATGATGACTTCGGGCTCATCTGAATATGCGCATTTCTGGCCATATCAGCTTGCCGTGGCCTCGCTCGATGGATGTGTCGCTATTGGCGAAAACTTCATTTTCGACGCCGGGCGCTCAGAAATGTTCATGCGCCGGCTGGACGTTGCAGTCGCGTTCGGCATTACCGATCTGATCCTGGATGGCATGACGGCGATGAATCTCGACGCCGCCAAGGCCTTTGCTCCAGCCGGATTGATCTGCGCCCGGGACGGCGCCGCGGACCGCCTTGAACAACTGGGCTTCAAACCGTGGCGAATGGTCAGCTTCGGCGTGGCTTTCGGGTTTGTGTCGCCAGACGGTGAAACGCTGCACGATTCCAGCGAATGGCTGATCGAGGAAGCCAAAGGCGAACTTGTGATCACCGCCATCAAGCCCCGCGCGAAGCCGGTGGTCCGTCTGCCGACCGGCATCTTCGGGTCGGTCGATGCGGATCGCCGGTTCTCGCTTTCCTGACAGGCTGCACCAGTTGCCAACCGGCAGAGGATAATCGATGTCGATACGGGACAAGACGGCGATCGTGGGGCTCGGCGCGACCGACTATTACAAGCGCGGCCAATCCGCCCTGCGCGCCATGCGCGACATGGTCGGCGAAGCGATCCTGCGCGCGCTGGATGACGCGGGAATGACAATCCGCGATGTCGACGGCTTTGCCTATTACATGGGCGGCAATTACGCGTCGACTGAAGGCATTGCCGAGACGATGGGCGTGCCCGAGGTACGGTTCACCGCAACCCTGACGGCGGCGGCGGCGGCTGCGTCGGCCATCTCGGGTTGGCGGCGGCGGCGATCATGGCGGGCCAGGCAAAAGCGGTGGTCTGTGTCGGGGCGATTCAGCAGACTAAGACGCGTTACGGCCAGATCATGGCATCGCTGGATCCAACGCCGGACTCCGCCTTTTACAGCCATACCGGGCTGATTGGTCCTGGCCATCTCTTTGCCCTCATTGCTCGCCGCCACATGCACAAGTTCGGCACCACGCGCGAGCAATTTGCCAGGGTGGCGCTTACCTTTCGGGAGAATGCGCTAACCCATCCGCTGGCGATCATGAAAAAACCGCTGACGATGGACGATTATTTCGCGTCGCGGATGATCGCCGATCCGCTGTGCCTGTTCGATTTCTGCCTGGAAACCGATGGCGCCGTCGCGGTCGTCGTAACCAGCGCGGAGCAGGCGCGGGATCTCAAACAGAAGCCGGTCTATATTTCAGGTTGCGCTCATGGTGGCGAAGGTCGCTGGGGCCGCGCGATCGGCGCGTTCCAGATGCCCGACGATATCTTTCCCTCGTCCGGTCACCGCTCGATCGTGGAGCGGCTGTACAACGAGGCGGGCGTTGGTCCGGCCGATATCGATGTCGCGCTGATCTATGACAATTTCAGCTTTCTGGTGATCAGCCAGCTCGAAGACTACGGCTTCTGCCCGATCGGCGAGGGCGGTCCCTTCGTCGAAAGCGGCGCGATCGGGATGGGCGGGTCGCTGCCGGTCAATCCGCACGGCGGCCAGCTGTCGAACAGCTACATCGTCGGATCGACAAATCTGCGCGAAGCGATCGAGCAGTTGCGCGGGACCGCCGCCAACCAGGTTGCCGACGCGGAAGTCGCGCTGGTGACGGGCGGACCCGCCTCGATCCCGGTAAGTGGCCTGATCCTCAGGAACGCGGCATGAGCGCCGCCCCGACCAATTTTCCACCGGTTACCTATTTCCAGCTGGCCAACGATCGCTGGACGGAGCCATTCTGGGCGGCAGCCGCGCTGCACCGGCTCGAAGTGCCGCGCTGCGGCGATTGCGGCCGGTTCCAGATGCCGCCTGCGCCGTTCTGCCCTTCATGCCAGTCAAGCCGGCAGGAATGGGTCCTGGTCAGCGGCAAGGGCATGATCTATTCCTATACGCTGATTACCATCGCGCCGTTTGCCGAGGCTGCCGCGCACCTGCCCTACGCGCCGGCGCTGATCGAGCTCGACGATGCGCCCGGTGCCCGGATCATTAGCGCGATAATCGGCGCACCACTCGATGCGATCAGGATCGACGCCCGCGTCAAGCTGTGCTGGCAAGACTTGCCCGATGGCACCGCCCTGCCCCGGTTCGTCCTCGATGAGCAGCTTGCCGGGACTGCCGATGCTTCTGGAGGATTTGATGTCTGACCTGATTCGCGGCCTGTCGCTCTACAGCGTGCTCGATGAGCATGTCCGGTCCTATCCGGGCAAGATTGCGCTGGCCTGTGCCGACCAGCGGTTCACCTTTGCCGACGTCAGGGACCGGGTCGATCGCTACATCGCCGCGCTGGACGCCGCCGGCGTGGGCCGGGGGGATCGGGTCCTCTGGCTGGGACAGAACTCGCACCGGATTATCGAGACCCTGGTTGCCGCATCGCAGCTCGGCGCGATGGTGTGCCCGGCGAACTGGCGGCAAAGCAAGGCTGAGCTGGCCGCCGTGATCGACGATCTCGAACCCAGCGTGATCATCTGGCAGGAAGAGGAAGTAGGCAACGATATCCGCGCCGCGCGGGAAATTGCCGCGTTCAAGGGCGGCTTGTGGCTGCAGCACGATGGCGACAGCGCCGGCTCCTATGAGCAGTTCGTCATGTCGGGGAACGCCGGGGGCCATGGAAACCGCGCAGTCGATACCAGCGATGGCGCTTTGATAATCTACACAGCCGCGTTCGAAGGGCGCCCAAATGGCGCGGTGCTGAGCCAGAACACGATCCTGCTCGAAAACCTGGTGCTCGCACCAACCCAGAACATCGCGAACGAGACCGTATTTCTGGCCGTCGGCCCGATGTTCCACCTGGGCACGCTGATGCATTGCCTGACCGTATTCCACCTGGGCGGTACCAACGTCTTCGTGCGGCGCACCGACGCTCGTTCGGTGGCCGAGGCCATTCATAATTTTCGTTGCACGCGCACTTGGCTGGTCAGCAAGACAATGGACGAGATCGTGACGCTCAATCATGATCGCGCGCTCGACTTGAGCAGCCTGCGCTCCCTACCCTATTCGGAGGAGTGGAACCGGATGGTGACCGTCGAACCCGCCGAAACCCATGTCCCCGGCTATGGCCAGACCGAAGTGATGGGGCTGGCTGTGCTGCCGCAGTATGGCCGCCATGCGATCGGCATATTCGGCCGTCCATCGCCACTGTGTCAGATGCGCATCGTCGATGACAATGACCACGAGGTCGAGCCCGGCGGTGTCGGCGAGATCGTTTTCCGCGGCCCTATGGTGATGAATGGCTATTGGCGGCGGCCCGAGATCAATGCGCGGCGACATCGCTCGGGATGGCATCATACCAATGATCTGGGCAAGCGCGAGGCCGATGGCAGCCTGACCTTCATCGGCCCCAAGACGCAAATGATAAAGTCGGGGGTGGAGAACATTTACCCGGCCGAGGTAGAAGCCTGCATCCGTCGCCACCCGGCGGTGGCCGATTGCGGCATTATCGGCGTGCCCCATCCCGACTGGATCCAGTCGGTCAAGGCCATCGTCGCGTTGCGACCCGGCTTTGCGGCGACCGACAAGGACATCATCGCGCATTGCCGCGAGCATATCGCATCCTACAAGAAGCCATCGCTGGTGGCGTTTCGCGATACCATTCCCCGGATGGCGACGGGGGGGGTCGATTACAGGCTGCTCGATGAAAATTATGGCGGCGGCAATTACCCTGGCGGCGACACTCGAACATCATGACCCGGCGAAATATGCCGGAAAAATTATTTTAGATACATATGGGTGCGCGCGCAGCCATGCGGGCACGTGCGATACAGCTAGGAATGTGTAAAGCCATGGATCAGGAACGCCGATATTTCGACCCCGAAATCGAAACTATGCCGCGTGCCGAGATCGAGGCGCTTCAATATCTGAAGTTGAAAAAAGTGATCGAAGTCGCCTACGAAAAAGCGGGCCTGGTTCGACAAAAATGGGATGCCGCAGGGATAACCCCCGGGCATATCAAATCGCTTGCGGATTTTTCGCGGCTGGTCCCGTTCATTACCAAGGACGACATGCGGCAATACCGGGCCGAAACCGGCGACCCATTTGGCGGAATCCTCTGCTCCGATCTGTCCGAACTGCGGTCGATCACCGGCAGTTCGGGAACGACGGGCGATCCCACGCTGCTGGCGCGCCGCGACCTCCATGGCCCGCAAGCGGAGTCGCGGTTCGACCGCGGATTTTGGGACCTGGGTGTCCGGCCCGGCGATTACGGCGTCACAATTACGGCGTCACAATT